>JAGFMF010011384.1:1279044-1313010 GCA_019455555.1 Galemys pyrenaicus
CTTCCTTCCTTCCTTCCTTCCTTCCTTCCTTCCTTCCTTCCTTCCTTCCTTCCTTCCTTCCTTCCTTCCTTCCTTCCTTCCTTCCTTCTCTCCTCTCTCCAACATCTTCTTATTTTTGCTTAGCTCCACCCACTTAGGGCAGAACCAAAATCTAAAACTTCCCCCTTTCCTGGGGACCACCCAATTCAATGTGAGGCATATCAGTGATGTAGGGCTAGTGATGAAAATTGTAGGTTTTAGAGCTGGAAGCAATATTGTTCATTCACAGCTAAGGCAAAACTCTCCTTAGCATCTTTAACTGATGCTAGTCAATTAGTCTGTGCTTGAATAATTATCAATGAAAGATACTAACCATGACACTATCTTAACTGTCTTCAAACAGGTAATAGCCTTCCATGCAAGTTTGTTGCCAGTGAAACGGTTATAATTTGGAGAAAATTCTCATTTATCCAAAATTGTCATCTCTTACCTTTTGCTCCTAGAGAACAGAGTTCCCTCTAAATTACATATTTTAGGTTTGTTTGCCTGCTTGTTATTAAATTAGCACAATGCTATGGCAATATTCACTGTGTTAGTCTTTAGGAAAAATATGTCATATTGTTCCACATAATATTTCAGGGAGTATGGAAATAAGAGATCTAAGAGAAGCATTCAGACATTTTAACTAACAGTCTTTAATATATTCACTGTTGAAGGTATGGCGGAACTGAGTAGTTACTTATTATTGCCACTGTTTATAAAATGTATTTAAAGTGAAAGATATATTGAGTGTGGAAGTTCTATGTGATAAAAAAAGTGTCAATCACATAGTAGAGCTCTGAGTATTTCTCAGAAAGTTGTGATATAAAATATTTCTCCTGTTTTTATAAGTTAAACTGGTTAACAGAAACCCACAACTCATATTCCTGAAATGGCTTAATTGACATTCTTTTGGTTCCTAAAGTATCAACAACTATGCACGATATTGTAGCATTACACAGAATCTGGATAAGGGGTCCCAGTAAATGCCCCAGCCTCATTTTTATACATATGTTTACCGAAGTGTAAAGGGAGAAAAGAAATAATCTGGTTTATGGATCAAGGTAAACCAAAGCTCTTTTCACTTTTTCTGTGATAAACAGGTATAGTGGTATAAAATATCTGAAACTATCTCGCAAGATTTGATGGAAAGCTTAAGTGGAATATAGAGAATATACAACAAAAAGAAAAGTCAGTCTGCTCTGTAGGAACTTTCCAAGAACAACTAACAGAATTATAATAGTAACAACAACAATAACAAAACCGATTTTAAAAGACTTAGAATGGTATTTAGTTCTCAGCACTTTACATATTTTAACTCTTTCCACATCACAATAGTCTAGATGAGTGTCCTTACTGCAGTTGTTATACAAATGACTAATAAAAAATTTAAGTAACTATCTTGAGGTCCCACCCTAAAAACTGGTGTAACCTGGAAAAAAAGGCCCAGACAAACTGACTTCAGAGTCAGTGTGCTTAACCAGTAGATTATGTATCATAGGTAATACTTGTACAGTTTGGTTTTTCTGAACAAATTAGAATCTTTACTAATGTAGGTCATTGGAGGCAAACATTTAGTTTTTTCTAACAAGGTTGAGTAAAGGATATTATCTTGACAAGAGTTGGTTATAAAAATATAAAATTATCTTGCAATTATTATCATAGGATTTCTTACTTTTTAAGTGCAACTTTTTTATGATGGCTCACAGCACTGTATGTGATTCCGAGGCATAGTTCCACACTGCTTCAGAAGTGTGTTACACACCACAGGTAATACTGAGACTGTAATTTCAGGTTTTCAGGTCTAGTTCCCCAGCCAGGAATTGATCCCAAACTATGGTGGCAGCTAGGCCTAACCACTAGACAGACCACCTTGGGTTGGTGTCTAGTGAAGCTGCTTTGCTGACTCTCAGGCAAGCAAGAGGAAAGAGGAATATTTGTCTAGAGAAATAGATTTAAGGGGAACTTTTATTAAGAAGAAAAGGAACAGAACAATGTGGAACTCCCAAGCTCATGGAACCAGGCCAGGGAGGTTCCAGGAAGCCAAAGTGGAGGGAATATGCCTCAGGGAACATATACCTTCTTGTCCTAATTATTCTCAAGTCACATCAGTCTCTTTGTGGTTGGTTAGTTCTCTCTGGTCTCACTTAGTCTTTTTTTTTTTTAAGATTTATTTATTATGCATAAAAGAACTGGGTACAGGCCAGAGGTATGCTGAGAATTACAATGTGCATCTAAGCCCTTATCTTAGAGTCCTTTTTCTTTATAGTCCTTGTTCCAGAGTGTCCTGTTGCCCCTAGTCCTGGGGGTGTGTGATTAGATCCATTTGGAATTCTTGCCCTTATCTCTGGAGCCTTCCTGGTTCCTCCAAGATTTTTCCTATTCTATTCCTTAGAAGCTATCTGATTGCCCCAGGACTCAATCCCTAAGGATATTAACATTGTATTGATTTGGACTTTCTTTACCAACAATCTCTAAACTTTCTGTATTGCAGTATTCTTCCCCAGCTCCTTAAAAAAAGCAACCTGTAATCTAAAATAGAAGGCTAAAAAAGTAAATTTCTTGGAAGTCCAAGTCTGAAGAGCAATTAAAACAATATGGCCCATGTGGACTTAAAAAGAAAACAAAACAAAGGAAGATGTAAGAATTCCAAAGTCTATGATTATGCTCCACATTTTAGGTTAAAGAGGTATTTAATGTTTCACTGATAATCTTGCCACCAGAGCTATCTCTTCACAGAAGCCAAGGATTCTTCACTTAATTGATGATTCACTATCTGATCTTGGCAGGGTCACTTTCCTCTTCAAGCATCAAAATTCCTCATCTATAGTATGTGAAATCCAGAAAAATTCAACTCATATTCTGAGCATCTGTGAGCCTAGTTAAGGGAAGTGTTAAATGTCTTTGATGTGACAGATTTCTTTTTCTCCTGGCTTTTATGTAATTTTTAATGTAGTATAGAAAAGAACAAAATATTGAACTTAAAGTAACTGACACACTAATTCTGACCTGACCTTCTCATTTCACTGCCAATTCAGAAGAAAACCTGCTGGTAGAATTTTGATGCAGGCCATGAAAACACACTGTAAGAGTTCTGGAGTCTTTCCCATACTTAATTGTCCTATGGTTTCCACTAGTAGCACCATCTTGGACTGTCATCTACAAATCCATCAAATGGAAGTTAATAGGACCTCATGTCAATGCAATTGGAGAAATTCTTGAACTGTCTTACCTTACTGTATGAAACTTCAGCTATATACAAGATCAACATTAAAGGTTAAGCTTTAAAGCCAACATGTTCCTTTGACTGGAAGAAAATAACAAAAATGGTATACAAGCAAATATTATGCACGCACACATATAGATGTACGCTCTTGAAATATATTCCAATATAATGGTTGTTTAAATTTGGGGGCAATAAGTCATAATTTTTTTTTACTCATAAAGAACACTATTCTTTTATAGACATACTCAGATACACATGTCTGCCCTTTTACTCCCTCACATATTAGTTTGATTCCAGTCTTTTTCCTAGTTCATTTCCCCAGGGATTAATGATTTTGGGGACAGGACTTCATCTCTATAGAAACACTGTGTCATGATCACAAAGTTTTCAGACTTGTTTTTGGTATCTGGTGGGGAAGGTGAAAAGCATTGGATTAAAGGAATTCAATTCTGAGATGAATCTATGCTAGAATAATTTATTGATTATTGGCACAATTTACCAGTCATTTTAGAATATAAAGTATGCCTGAGTAATTTAGCACTCCATGACAGGATGTACATAGCCATAACTCTACCTTTCTGGAATTATGGTAATAATATGCATAGAGAATGGAAAATGGAAATCCAGATCTCAAAATAAAGACATCCATTGTCTAGGTTTATCCCAAATTCCTAATGATTTAGCCACACTATCCTAACTGAAACTGCGTTTTACCATTCTTGTTTGTTAAAGGACATAATAAAACTTATTTTTAATGTAACAACAGCATATTTGAAATGCATTTTCAGGTTAAGTTTTGCAAACCAAGTTCAGTATAGTCACAGGTAAACCAACTCATTTAGTGTTGTGCCTTCTCATTTCTTAATTGCCACTGAAGGAATTTTAACACTTGTTGGATATATTTCCCCCTCAGAATGCCATTTTTATACTTATTTATAATAGAATAAGTGAATAAGTATTCATTTAAAACAATAGTTTGTTTTAAATGAAAATTGTTATTATAAAGATCAGAATAAATACCCAATATTTTTAATGGTCATGTAGTTTAAGGTTCTATAATTTGGACTCAAGATTTGTATTTCAAACATTGCAATAGGAGCTTAAATTTCCTCATGACAATGAAAATAATTGTTCATCTGAATTTATAATTCGATCAAACAACTGTAATAGTGGGTGATAAAGCAGACTAGTCTAGCAGGGCAATCACAGACAAGTTATTTAACTTCTCCATGTCTCAGTTTCTTCATGTGAATGTGAACTTATTCATTGATGGTGATAAATAGTGGAACCATTATCATGGAGTTACTGTAAGAAATGACTGAGATCATAAATTTTCTAAAACAATGTTTGATTTATAATTATCAAATGCCAGTAATTAAAAATAAGCACTAGAAATATGACTGCAGAATTTAATCTACTAGTGGGAGAATGGGTGGAAGTGCAAACAAACGTGGGAGGGGCACAATGGCCTGGAGTAAAGCACTCTTGGTGCTTTGAAGGTGGGAGTATGGTGATAACATACATCTGAGGGAGGAGATGTGACCCAATTCCCCTCAATCATATATAGTGTTAGAAACCACTGTTACCTCAATACTGAAAATAAATGTATTAAATAAAAAACAAGTGTTCTTAATTATTCACAAAACAACTGAAGTTAAAGTTTTCAAGATAGCACTTGAAATATCTGTCCAGGAATATCTGCAAAAACGTGTCCTGGTCTGTAGACCAGTTAACAAAATAGACCGATAAATGACTATGGGCAACTAAAGTTCTAAAAGAAGGGGCAATATGAAAGTCTTCTTTCCAGAGTTTGCAAACTTTGCAACTTTCTACAGCTGTTCTTTATTTCCCCTTTTTTATTGTTTGCTATAAACAAGGAACAAAAAATGTAACCAAATGGGCTTATTTTTTAATCATGTAATTTGCTTATCCTATGAGACACCTTGAGCATTTAATAATTCCTGTTATCAGAGCTATTCCTTCGTTACTCAGTAACCAGATTCTTTGGTGGACCAACTTATAAAGGATATCTATCAACCTACTTTATCTGTGCAATCTGAAGACCCATTAAAGTACTGTGGGACATCAATGTGAAGTGGTTTTCTTCTGTCTGTGATGCTGTGGATAGGTTACTGCAGCACTACTCTGGGCTTTCATTTTTGCAGATTTTTTTGTTTCTTTTTTTTTTTCTTTACATATATATATTTGACATCATTTGTAGTTTCCGTGAAATCCCCACCACCAGTTCACCCGTGCACCATCACCTCAGTCCCTTGTGTTCTTTCTACCCTTGGCCCAGCCCGTCCTCCTCCCCCCACAAAGTGCTTCTGATTTATCTTTGTCTTGTCTTTCTGTTTTTGTTGTGTTGTGATTTGATTCTTTTTATTGTTATTCTTTTCCTTGATCCCTTATTCGTTCCCTATATTTCTCCTAAAAGTGAAACTATCCAATATTTTTCTTTTGCCTTCTGACTTATTTCACTGAGCATTGGGTTCATGCCAAATGAACACTTGCCTGATTCTTCCTATCCCTACTATTTAACTGTATTTTCTTAGGACATGCAGCTACAGACTTGGTCAATGTTTGTTTATTTCACCCTTCAACTGCACACACACTTAAAAGCATCATTAACTCCCACTATACTGATGGTAGATGCCGTGTGTGCTCTCAAAGGAGCGTAAGGAGTTGTTCATGAAGAGGGTGCTTTTAGACACTGAATGACAGGCAAATGTTACAAATTTACCTAATGGCAAACACATATGATTCATATTGATGCCTTCCTCCCCCCGGTAACACACAATGGAAACTCTTGGATCACTGAGGTTGAACCCACCAGTGATAATTTTCTGCAGTGTGTGGCGTGACTATATCTAGGGGCATATATCTTTTCTAGCACTTTTCTTTTTTATGCCACACAAATATAAGGCTGTCACTTTCTGGGGCAATAAACTTTCTCTGCCTATGATGGAGTCAAAGCAGATGTCACTAGCTAGAAACATTTATGAATTATGTGACAGTTTCCTTGAGTAGGTTAAAAAACTGTTCTCCCTCGTTGTTTCATGTTTAAACAAGTTAGCCTAATATGTATGAGCCAAAAATTGGACTAAAATAACAGCCCTTTATCATTATTTTGAGATAATTTAATAAATAATAAATCATGTTAATAAAATGTAATAAAACATTACATGGACCTTGAAAAGGGTGATCAACAGACTGAAATCATACACTGATAAATAAAAGAAACAAACAAACATGAAACCATTTCACTTTTAGGTAATAAACAGAGCAGGGAGTCTATTGAGGGTCAAGTCCCAAATATATCCAGGACCTTCCATGTTTGAGCATAACCAGAGCTCCAAGCAGAAAAGAAAATGGCAGACTAACTGTAATCTGTTTGCTGTAACTCTATGAGAC
This sequence comes from Galemys pyrenaicus, assembly GCA_019455555.1. NCBI lineage: Eukaryota > Metazoa > Chordata > Mammalia > Eulipotyphla > Talpidae > Galemys > Galemys pyrenaicus. The sequence continues at coordinate 1,285,703 of JAGFMF010011384.1, forward strand.
TTTGGTATCTTGGTCAATAACACAGATAGGCCCATTTATGCACAGAGAACTGTGAGGGCAATTTAGAGACCACTTTGAATCCTCTTTTCTAAACAGAGCTCTCATTCATGTTAGACGCTTGTAGGGGGGGAAATGCCCTCATAAGGGTAGAGAAAACCTGTAACAGATAACAATTATATAAAATCATGGTCCTTATTTAAATAAGAAAATAAATAACAAGAGAACAAAACTTGAAAAACTCAGGAAAATTCTATCAAAGCAATAAAGTGTACAAAGAGAAAAATAGACATCAGAGGAAGCAGGCCTTAATTTAGAATAGCAAATATAATTAGGTTAAAAACAAAATAAAGCAAAAACCTTAATTAGAATTATTAGGAAATAGTAATGTACCATAGACCAAGGAAAGCTTGTACATTAAATATTAAGAAAATGGATAATACAAAAAATGTAATATTGTTCTATCAGACAATCTAGAACTAAGAGAATGTACATTTATACTACTAATACAATACTGTTAACTTACATAAGCTTAAAATCATATCCATAACCCAAATCCATACTCCATTGTTATCAAATCTAATGTTAAGAAACTGAGGCAATATACAGACCTAACAAAACTTAAAATATATAAAAGGATGCTGAGGAAATTGACATGTAAATATTGTATAGGAGTCTTAATTTATTTCTCAGTATCTTTTATGTTTGACCTCAGAATGGATAACAGGCCTAAATGTAACTTGTGGAACTATAAACTTCGGGGCCCTCCCTGTTGGTGTACGGGTTAAGTTTCAGTGCTATCATGGCTGCTGTCTGAACTCATGGAGCTCGCTCGGCTGTGCACTGTGCAGCAGACCTTTCCTGTTTCTCGGGCTGCTCCCCTCAGCAGTGCCTTTCAGTAGATCTGCATGCTCTCTTTCCCGCTGTTTCTCATGAATCCTCTCATCCCCTTCACCTTTAGCCTCAACCCCAGTTCTTCTATGCATAAATAAATAAAATAAACTTCTCTCTCTTTTTTAAAAGAACTATGAAGTTCCTAGAAGATAATAGGAGAAAACCCAGATGACCTTGGGGAGGGTAATGACATTTTAGAAATACCAAAGACACTGACTATGAAGAAAAGACTTAGTAAGCTAGAAACTTCATGAAAATTGAAAATTTCTGTTCTGTGAAAATTATTGTTGAGAGAAAGAAAAGACAAGTCACAGACAAATCTTATTAGGATGGAGTGGCAACTTTCAAGTTCCTTAATGTGAATGTTGAAATTTATGAAATGTGCAAAGATGAAACTTATCTTTGATGTATGATTTGCAGACTTAATTTTTAAAATGTGTATGGTTTTCAGCATCAATATAATATTTATTTTAGATTGTAATGTCACTTTATCATAATTTAAATTTTCATATATACTCAGCTATGTGTGGGCATTCCTTTTTAATTTATATTAAACATTTGTATAGTAATGCATAATGTCTGAATTACAGTAATTTCTTTTATATGACTTAGTTACCTATGAGTAAAGAGAGGCACACCTTTTAATAACATTTGTTGCTTGTATCTGAATGTTTCAAAATTATATTCTTTATTCAGATGTTTTAGTATTCATTCAATATAAATTCAGAGCTGATAGATACTAAAAACTGAACTAAAGTGGTTAACTTTTCTTTTAGTTTTCATTTATATTCCTAGATTTAAAACACAGGAGAGTAATAAAATGCAACATTTTAAAAAACCTCTAATGACTCCCATTTCTATCTCTAATTAAAACAAAATACCCTGTGGAATACCTTTGCATCATTTACCCAGTTTCATTAATTCTGGCTACTGAAGTTAATTTAAATTCACTCTTGTAAAATGAGAGCTCAATATCAGACTTTTTTTTTCTCTGTTAGCATACTCAGTGAGACAAATAGTCATCTCCTAGATGATAAACTGTAAATGGTCTAGTCTACTGAAAATAATTTAGCCAGTAAATGTTATTTATGCTCCATTTAGGAATAAAGATGTTAACCTGAAATCACAAAAGGATCTTTTTGTTAAAGTTAAAAGCAATTCTGCTTTGATTAGTTGTATATGCAAATATTACCCAATTTCTTTCATTTTCCTTGACAGTTGTGCAGAAAGAAAACTAAATACAAGAAGGCAAATCAAATCCACTATAAGTGAAACTCCAGTATAATCCCAGTATTTTTAGTGATTTCTAGATGTTTTCAGTGCTCAAGCCTTCAGGCTATTCTCTTTGCCTAAACAGATTTAAGAAATTAGTGAAGATATAATGAAAATAACTGATTTAGGCTTAAGGAATTGGAAGCCTAATACCAAATTTGCAGCTTTGATAATTTAGGAAAAATGTTAATGCTATAACAAGACTATCGCCATATTTGTAAAAGGGTAAAAATAGCTATCAACTTGGCTTTTGTGAGGATTAAAAAAATCACTATAATTAAATATTTTTAAAATGTTGACTAAAATTTAAATAAGTACAAACAGAAGCTAACTAAAGTGGCCCTATTACCTTCTTATTACCCAGATAAATTCTGTTGGGCCCCAGATTTGAGAAGGTGCTTCTACATTTGTTATAGGACAGAATAAGGTGCACCCTGGTACCCTCATACCATTCTGCTTTAAATGGGTTCTCCTACCCATCATATCACTCTAGTGTATAAGACCTTCTATCAAAAAGAACTTTAATACAATATGTGTGCAATAGAGAGAAGAAAAAGAAAAAGAATATAGCTTCCAAATCAAGCGCACCAAGTTACAGAGCCCCTGGTGGGCAAATGCCCAGCCAAATGGGGTTGGCCCATAGCAGGGCAACTGAAGTCCAACAGCTGGCCACAAATCTAAGTCAACTTCAGTGGAGACCCACAGGAAAGGGGCAGAAGGATCCAGGCAAGTCTTGAAGGAAAAGAGCAAAATCAAAATCAAGAGAAATGCTGCCACTCTTAGCCTCTCTGTGGATCTCTCACTGACATCTGTCTAAGTGTCCTCTTCCATGTCCCCCAAATCCTTGGAATAGTCCACAATCAAAAAGCAAGAACAGCCTCTTTCATGTCTCTCTACTCCATGTGCCCCCTCCAAACTTCTGCTTTCTCCCTCTATCTGCTTCTTTTGCTGTTCCCTCTTTCCTCAGTCTTCTAGCTCTTACAGCTTCACAATGTTATAATTCCTAGCTCACCTCCTGCCTTGGCTCCGTCCTTCCTGAGGGTGGGGCAGGGAAATTACACTGTATGCCTTCAAGTAGTTTCCTCTGGCTTCAGAACACTTTCTTAAACTGCTTTTGGACATAATGGGTGGCATTTCAGGAAGTTTATACAAGTTCTCTATGCACTAAGCTTAGAAAGAAAGAATAGCTGTACTGAGTTTGGCTAAGTCAAATAAAGTTTTGAGCAGTCTCTTTTTCTTTCTCTAAAAAGAAGGTTACTGGCAATAGGTATGGTGTAAACTTCCTTTTGTTTGACTGTGGTGCATTTGTGAAAGACAGATAATCTGTAACAATTTAATTGTATAACCTATTGATAACTAGATTAATAATTTGAAAGACATAGAAGGAAACTACATAATCTAACTGAACAGTTAAAGTTTTAGGGTCTCCCTGGTGGCATAGGGGTTAATTCTCAATGCTATGAAGCAGTCCACAGCCATTGAGGCATAAGCTCAATCCCCAACCAGGGAACTGACCCACATGGCACAGCAGACCTCTCCTGCCTCACCTGCTGCTCCCCTCAGCAGTGTATTTCAGTAGATCTGTCTCTTCTGCTCCCACTCTGTCTCTGTGACTCCTCTCACATCCCCTCTCCTGCAGCTCTGTTCTATACCTCATCTCTTGTATGCATGAATAAATAAAATAAATCTTACAAAAACAAGAATCAAAAATTTCAACATAAAAGTATGACTTAAAAGAAGAAATTTGCAATTATCTGACTTTCTGCCATTCCAAACCAGATCCATCAGTAAAATAAGTTGGTTTTAAGTTACATAGATGGTCAACACTATAATTTATTTTTAAAGATGAAAAGCTAGGAGTAGCAAAGTAAGCATCTGCACTGTTAACATTTATATATTTGGGCATCTTTCATTTTCCCAATGGGTACAAGTGATAAAAAGTAAAGTAAGATAGAGAAATCCACTTGAATAAAGCTTTTCAAAATGGATGGAACAGAAAGCATTCCCAGAGGCAGGTCAAGTTCAACCCAAGAACAACTCTCTGAGTGCTTTCACAACTAGTTAAAATACAAGACCAATAATACAACTCTCAAATCAGTGCTGAAATCCAGCAGAAGCTTGTTAATATTGATATGATTAATATACATCAAACAGGATTCCTTTAATTTTCTGAATCGAAAAATTCTCCACAGTGTTGACATTTCTTTACTGAACTCCCAGGATTGTTTGGTTTCAAAGGCTGTTGGGCTCAAGACGCATTTTGTTTTAAATAATCCTTCATAAAAAATTCAGCTTTCAGTCTAATATGATTGAAACTCTGCTTGAGTGTATTTTATAATGCATTGAACTGGAAAGACTATGGGCATTGAATTATTCAAAACACGGTAGGCAAAGGAGTGATATGTGTTCTCATGTGGGGAGGGGGGGTGAAAAAAAAAATCAGTGAGACTTGATATGTCTTGTTATCTCATTTTATTTACCTTTTAGAATTCCTCCAAATATTGGAGGAAAGAAATCAATATCAATTTTCACCTCTGCCACGTTCCACACTTCAATTATTAATGAATGTCAAATTTGACCATAGTTCTTTGTACCACCTGCTCTGCAATAATATTTCTGAGGCTTTATTAAAAATGTAAAATTGTCATTGAATTTCCAAATGTGATTCTCCAGTGGCTAATTCAGCTTGTTTTATTAATAAGCGGTTCTGATGAGTAATACTAATTTAATACGCCTGCATGTAAGATTAAACTATAAATTATTCCTGCTGAAGGTGATGATATATGACTGCTATGTGACTGGGCAATAACCTTCCTGAATTAACCCTACAAGCCTACAGTTCTTGGAAGAAAACATTAGTTCATATTGTAGTAAACTTGATATTATTTTGCATGGCTCCTTTAGCAGAAGACTGTGCACATAAACACCTGATGATGAGCGAAAAAACACACATACTCACCAGACAGCTGTCATGACTTTACAAACAAAATTCTCCAGAAAGACTACTATTGATTTGTATTTTTACAAATTTGTTTAATTTTAGACCTACTAACACATTTCATGAAAGCACTAAACTTTTATTGTTCATGCAATCTTTTTAATTTTAGATATTAAAATAAATTGCAAAAATTTTTAGAGTCCTGGGTCATGAAAGACCCAAATTACAGAGAACCTGGAGGTCAAAACTGCCACTGAACACAGCTCCAGAGATCATTAGAATATCAGTGTGTGCCCACTGAAAGATAGGCTGTTTCCATCTAGAAACTAGCTATCTTTTATTTATACTAAAAGGAGACAACAGAAGGGGGCCAGAGTAGGGTGAAAATATGAGACTTCCTCTGTTTTGTACAATAAACCACAAACAATACATGAAGTAGCCTCAGGCTTTTGTCTTTTGTACCAGGTTCTTTCATATATTGCTCCTGATCAATTACACTTAAATCAACAAGAGTTGCTTGAACATTTGACAGTTGTGTTCGCCATACCCTACAGCACTTTTGAGGGTTACTGAGCTAGACCTAATTCAAAAAATACTCCCTCCAAATTTTTTCATGGTGGCATCATTGAAGGTAGCTAGAGGAAAAACATTTCACCTTGATTTCCTGACCTGCCAATCTAAAGTCAGGTAAGTATAAACCTTAATAGAAAAAATCTGTTTGTTCCTACTTGAGAATTTGATTGCCATGGTCTTATATAAAAAGTTAATGGAAACTTTACTTTCTCATAACCTATTTCCAAAGAATAAATAAAGTCCATCATCCATAAGAAAAAATTAAAATTAGGATTTTCAGATCTTCAACATTTCATTGATTACTTAGCAAATTTTTGCTGAGTCATTGAAGAGTATGTGTGTGTAAAGCTGATATTCATATTCCTAAGATGTTTACATTTCTTTTACATACCAAGACTGAACAGTAATGACCTGTAAACACAAAAAAAATCAAGTCACAGCAAAACCTAACAAGTATTTTACCTGATACCACAATGATTCATTGCTCAGGTGTAAAGAAAGAATACCTTCTAATTCCTCTTCTTTCTTGCATTCAATTTTTTCACTCTGGACAAGTTTTCTCGATTTTAACATAAAGGAAAAATGTTCACATTTGCTAATTGAACTGAGGAAACTGACCGCCTCCTTAGACCCGTTCTGTTTTTATTTAATGTGATATGTTTTTCCAGTGATGATTCTATTTTTTATAGATTTCCTTTGCCACGCTTGAATTCGAAAATGATAAATTTTTCATCAAATTTTCTTGACAACCTATAACTTATTCTGTGGAAAGAAATTCAAAATACCATGCTTCTTAATGTCTTCTTTGACTTACTAATAATGGACAACTATTAAGACAGTGTCTTTTATTGCATAGAAAAACTACTGTGAGTGAATGGCAAAGTATTTAGGTGAACAAAAATGGTGAAACTACAGTTGTGACCTGCCACTGAAGTGTCATTTTAGAGTATTTCATGAATATACCAAGGATAGAGGATTCTTATTTCCACAAGCTCACAATAACAATTTGTCCAATGGAAAAATATAAATAAATAAAGATGCAGTATAGGAGAGGAGTCTGACAGATGATTGACATCACTGGATGATGCAATGCATACATTCATCTTTTATCAATACTGTGATATCTCCCTAAGGATAAACTTACTGTGAATAAGAAGTGAAAATTCAATTATGATGTGAATTCCAGATTCAGCTTTCACATGTGAAAACTTTTCCCTGAACAAACTAAAAGCTAGTAACTTTTCATGAACCCGTCAGAGAACTGAGGTTATATGGCAAAGCCCCAAACCAAAATTTGTAGAAACAGTAAGTCCAGAGGGTTACAGCTGACTGAAATCTGCTTACCTAGAGAAATGACTGGAACGAGAACTGGTAATAACATTCAAATGGTAAATTAAAAAAAATGCTGGAGGATGAGTATGACCTAATATGAGAGTGAGGTACTTTAGGTGACTATAGTCTTAAGAACACCCCCCACCCCCACCAACACACACACACACTTCTTTAATCTCTACCTTTAGGAATTGTGCAAGGTATTCACAGTGAATGAAGACCAGAGGAAGATTCCCCTTATGATTTGGCAGCAGTAGAAAAGGATAGCCATTGTGAAATACAGCCAGAGAAATGTACTTCATAGCAATTGTTCACTCTCCAAGTGAGTGGCCTTTGCCAGAGTCTCAACACAGCTGAGATAAGGGTCTACCTTCCAATCTAGTCACCTGAAGCCTTCTACTCATCTTAGAAGTGGGGCTTATAGTCAATAGGCATGAGAGTTTTAAGGAAATAAAAAAATAAATAAATAAATTGTAAACCACTTTCAAAAACTCACTTGTGAAAGTCACAACCTAGAGTCTCAGAACTACTAAAAGACTGAGATTTAATCATAAGGTTATTGAACACCCCCCCTCTCTCACACTATAATACCACACAAACAGGGCCAGTATATAACAGATTGCGCTGGAAGAGCTACAAGACACAAATTCTCTCTGAAAGAGAGTATATAGAGAAACTCTAAGTCTATAAAGAGGAGACAAAAACAAAGGCACCAGTGTTGAATTCAGCTTCTGGCACCTGAAGCTAGAGCTCAACTTTTAACCAGATTAATTCTGACACTAAAGACCTATTTACCTCAATTTCTTTTACTGGATATAGGATGTTTAGCTTTCAAAAAAAAAAAATTAAAACGTATGCCAAAAAGCAAAGAAGATTAACAGTATGAGAAATCAAAATATCAGTAACAGATGCAGATATAGTTATTTTAAAAAACAATAATAGAATATTCAGAGAGAGGATTGAAAATATGATTACTATGGTATAGTTCTAATGGAAAAAGTAGACAATATTCTAGAAGAGATGAATTATGTAAAGAGAAATACAAATGCTAAGAAGTAATCAAAGGAACTATCAAAGATGGAAAACATAGTAACAGAAATCAAGACTGTCTTTGATGGACTCATCATCAGACTTGAAAAAAATCAAGAGTGAATAAATTTGAAAACATATCAATAGAAGGTCCCACACTAAAATATAATGCTAATATGACTACTGAACTATAAGAATGAGAAGAAAGAGAAAGGAGGATAAGAAACATTTAAAGTAATAACAGCTGAAAATTTTCCAAAATTAATGAAAGACAACAAACCAGAGATTCAAAAAATGCAGGCACCACCAATCAGAATAAGTACAAAAGAAAGAAAGAAAGAAAAAAGGAATGAGAATGAAAAAAAAGGGGGGGAAAGAATATTTAATATATTCAAATAAATTTAAAATTTTAAGTCTAAACTGACTATAGACAAGACATTCTTTCTGCCTCATTATATTTTTCTGGTGTTGCATTTTATTAATTCATTCACTTTTTTGAGGTAGCATTGGTTTAAAACACTGATCTTGAAATAAGTCAGAGAAAAATACATTTTGTCTATATAACATAGAGGGGAAGCCACTGTTTTTCCTCTTATACATCTGAGTTTCTCTGAATTAGTTTGATAAATTAGTCTGAGAAAAAGCAGATGAACAAGAGAAAAACAAAGAAAAGCTAATTAACTACCTAAGTATTGATAAGAACTTAAGTTTTATATAAGATTTTAATATAAGAATGATACATTTTAGAGAATTCAGGAGATAAATGAACAAAACTTTGGAGAAGATAAAGGAACACAATATTTTTTTTAGTTCCCAAGGCAGTATGTGGAGGAAAGTTAAATATATTAGGTAACCAATGGAAGATAAGGACTAATCAGTAAAGCGTGTTTTGCAGATTTCTCTGGTACATCTTTGGACTAGTTTTCTCTCATGATTAAATTCTGTCTTTTCTGGTAGAGAGGACAGGGGACACAACTTTAAAATTTGTGGTTTTAGCAGATAGGGGAACAGTAAAAAGTATTTTTTGTACTTTCTTCCTCTCAATTACCTTTAGCTCTACAAAAATCATTGTGCCAAATGATTTGGCATGGAATAGTCTACTGCTTTTCAATAGGAAAAAGATGGAAAACTTCAAAAGACTTTCCTCATCAAAATCCTTGCAAGTATGAGAAGAATTAAATGAATTATTTAAAATGTTGGAAGCAAAAAAATTCACCAACCTTGAATTTTATATCCAGAGAAATTTTCCTTCTAAATAAATGAAAAATAAAGTTTTCTCAATCTTGAGGGAGTTCATCAATAAGTAGACTTATCCTATAAGAAATGTTAAATAGTATTCAGAGAGAAGGAAAATGATTTAGATCAGAATCTCAGATCTACATAAAGAAAAGAATTGAAGAAGAAATAAAAAAAATATTTTGCTTTCCTATCCTATTCTTAATTGACTTAAAAGATAACTACAAAGTAATAGCAGAATATATTAAATGACATAAGCATGCAACTCTATTATAAAGCATCTACACTTTACTGAAGCATCATAGTGTTATTTGAAGGGTGGGCTTGGTTAATTTAAAATGTATATCACAAGCTTAGAGTAATCGCTAATTTTTTATAAAGAAGCATAAGTGATACACTGAGGGAGCGGTGTATTAAATGAAATCAGATAAAATGCTCAGAGAAGGCAGAAAAAAGGAAAATTTCAATTGTGCATAAGGAAAGTGAAAAAAATAAAGCTGTTTTAATCAGATGGTAATCAAGGTGAATAGAGAAGATGAAGAAATAGTTAAAAGACTATACTCTCCTTTTTATATTTCCTTTGATATGCTTTCAGATTTTATGATATAGTCCTCTTTTATTCTTCCTTTCCTTCTTCTATAGGATATGACTAAATAATCCATAAATACTCTATGATTTTTTATAATAGTTTTATTAAAACAAAGCAGCATTATTTTGAAACAGTTATTAGTCTGAGGAGGGGATGTAATGGAGAAAGAACATTGAAAACATTGGGAGAAGGCAGAACTATAAACTCAAGTGCTAGAGAGAACAAAAACTATGTCCACTTAAAACATGTATAGTTGGAAAGCGAAATTTCAATCAAGCTAGTTATTTAATCTCTGCAATAGCCAACTTCAAGCATGACTATTTTCCATTCATTTGTCTGCCTAGTAGACTGAATAGAATCATAGACTTCCCCTTCAGTTGAAATAGCTGAACTGGTTGTTCATGTGGATACAGGCACAATCTTAGTTGCTTGAGTGCTTATGCAAGTCCCAGAGGGTGGGGGTAAAAGGAAGAGAAGGCAGAGGGCAGACTCTGGAAAGGTAATCCCACCATGTTGCTGGAGCTGTAGGCCAGAATAAACAATGTGCTGTGACCTATTTAGCAAATGAAAACGCAAACCAGAGAAAGCAGCCAAGGTCAGGGACACACAATCCCTCCTGCTGAGATGATTTCGGATGTTCAGAACAAGAAAATGAATAGCTCACATGAGGGAGTTTCCTTGAACTCCCCTGGGCAATAAATCACTAACTGCAGTGAAGTTTTTGCTTTTCTAAAACTTCGTTATAATAAATGGCAGCAGCAAGTTGGGGTTTGGTTTATATGTGGTTTCCTTTTTTAGACTAAAGGAAAATCGGATGAAGAAGAATTCTTCCCTGATGGGCCTGTTTATGTTAAAACCCAGATTGCCTTCCTCTTATCCTATCCTTCAAGGTCACCATAAGCCTTTGAAACCAGACTCACTTCAGATACATCTTGGTGAAACCCTCAGACTCCATGTTTATTTCACAGTACACATTTTCTAGGTGATTTTGTGTACAAGAAACAGCATAAATTTTTATTCAAAGTTTTATGCTCACGATGAAGATGAGCAGAAGTCAAACTGTATAGACTAACAACATGGGCAACCGTCACAGAAAAGTTTGAGATCTCTTAAATCTATCTACTTCTCTATTTTTATTTTAGCATTCTGGTATAACTTCCTATCATGTTGCATCTGCAATGTTATGAATTCTTCATTACTATTTTCCCCCAATTTGTTCTTCATACTAATTCAGAGTGATTTACAAGAAATACATATGGCGGGCCTCCCTGGTGGTGCAGTGGGTTAAGCAACGCACTGTGAAGCAAACTGCAGCCACAGCAGCATGAGTTCTATCCCTGCTGCCAGTCAGGGAGGGGACACACATGGTGCAGCAGACCTCTCCTGCTTCTCCCGCTGCTCCACTCAGCAGTGTGTTTCAGTCTGCCTGTTCAGCTTCCCACTGTGTCTCTGGTGAATCCTCTCACCGCACTGGACTCTTGCCTGTACCTCAGCTCTTGTACGTATAAATAAATCTTAAAAAAAAAAAAAAAAAGGAATACATATGGCCATGTGTGGCTTAGAAACCTTCAAAGACTTCCCATTTCTCTTAGGACAAAATCAAAACTCTTTAGAAATATTAATATATTCTTTTTTTTTTTTTAAAGATTTATTTATTTATGCCTACAAGCACTGGGGCACAGACCAGAGGTGTCGGGGGGCGAGAGGATTCACCACAGAGAGCGGGGAGCAGAACAGGCAGATCAACAGAAGTACACTGCTGAGGGGAGCAGCGGGCACAGCAGGAGAGGTCTGCCGCACCATGTGGGTCCCCCTCCCTGGTGGCAGCAGGGATCGAACTCATGCTGCAAGTGGCTGCGTTTTGCTTCATAGTGCGTTGCTTAACCCACTGCGCCACCAGGGGAGGCCCCAGAAATATTAATATATTCTTTACTGTTTCTCTTCTCATGTTTTATGTTGTATTTCCTCTCTCTCTGACCCAGTCACACTGTTCTTCTGTCAGAGTCTTGTACTTACCTATCCCTGCCATTTTCTGGTCTTGTAACTCACTAGCTCTTTCACCAGATATTTCATCTACTTTATGACTATTTGTCCTTCAGACTCACTTACAGATGACTTCTTGAGGCATCTTGAACAGTGCCAAATTCTAGTTTTATTTTCTAGGAGCACTGGGATGTCTCTGTTAACACACTATAAAATGTTCTGGGAAATAACCCCCCCCCCCACACACACACACACTCTGTCAGACAGAAGAACAAAGCCTTCTGCATAAAATTGAAGTCTGAAGTAGCTATGTAAAATCTGATTCTTCTCTAATTTTTAGCCCTACTGATGACCAAGAAACTGGATAAAGAAGATTTAATTATGTGTACTCAGCCTTTGAATCTCTACAGTAAATTCTTTAAAAGGGAGGGATTAAATGCTGCATTGCCTTCCTCTCTGTAGAGATAACATCACAACTTAGAACAAAAAAGATCCTGTCAAGAAAAATTATATTTTAACCTCGACTACACACTGTTCCTACCTATGTAAACTGAATTCTAACTTGTGTTTGTTGCAAGAGTTTTCAAGGAGTAAAATCTGTTGGATTGCATCCAGGTTCAAATCCTCATTTTTATTATCTCATAATTTTTTCTAACATTAAGATTTTATTTCCAGATAACATCTCGTCATATGATTTATCATTATTGTTATTATATTTACTAGAGGGATTAGTGATTGTTTCTACCTTTAAACAAACTATATGTAAACAGAATATCATATATTTTCTGCATTTATTTCAACCCAAAAACTAGCACAGTGCTGCTTAGTAGATGGTTAATATGATGTTTAGAGAATACATGAATAAAGTAATCCTAAAAGTGGGATTACTAAATCAGAAGATATGTGACATACTTGTTTCTCAGGAAGTTTATAAGGTGAAAAGATAGTAGAATTCTTTTGTGCAAGAAAACAAACCATTTAAAGCATAAAGAGAACAAACATACATCTCAGCAGGCAAACCAGGGATGACAGTCACTGCATTAACTTTCACAAGTCCTTGGACTTGGACAAATCCTATGAAATGGTTCCTCATAGTTGGCTCACGTTTGTGGTAACCCTTACCAGACACTCTGTGGGTGTATTATACATACCTCTAATTAAGGGGAGTCACAATTTAACCTGCCCTCCCTTATATGCATCCTCCTTGGATGACAAGCACCAGTATGCCAGAACTGCTCTTTCTGAGTGGGATGCTGCTGAGAACTAAGCAGAAGCTGAGTGGACTGCATAACACAACGGCAGGTAGGAACACCACTTTCTTGCTTCTGCAGCCCACTCTAGCTCCATGGCACTGCTGAGAAGAAGACCTTGGAGAGACACATGGAAGAGGGACATGTATCAGACTCTCAAGAGATGCATGAATGAGACACAGGAGAGTAGGCTCACAATGGCAGCTGTTATCTCAAAGTAGCATCTCCTTTTTTCCCAGTGTTCACTAAAGACCTGCCTAACTCCTTTCTTGCTGTTCCCCGCTGAAGGTGCCTTAGATTTGTGGCAAACTTTCAGGCATCAGAGGCTCTGGCTTGGGCCAACCCTGTTTGGCTAGGCATTTGCCTAACTGGGTATATTTTCAGAACTTTATTAGGAATTTCCTTTCTTCTCTTCTCTATGTACACTAATTGTATTAAAGAACTTGCACGCAGAGTCTGCTTCCTTTGCCTTTGTGCATGCAGATGGCCAAGCCCCTTTTGAAGCATGTTTCCCATAGCGGTTTGTGGTCCCTGTGTGCCCCTCAGACATGCACTAACATTCCAACTCTGGTTTTCAAGACAGCACATTTAAAAGTTAGTATGTTAATCTGATATTCCCTCTGGTCTAGTTAACTGGTTTGAATCAGGGATTACAAATATCTTTCATCTCATAGAAAGCTCCTAATAATTGCTAACAATGTCTAAAAATCTGTATTTAGGGGGATTCTGAGGCGCTGTGGGAAGTATCTTTTATGGTAGGAGAGATAAAAATCAATGTGCGAGTGTCAGGATCTGCCATCCTTTGTCTAGATCCTCTGAGGTAGATGATCTTTGTCTTTCCTTCCTTATATATTCATTAGAGTTTCAGGAATTACCAGGATTGGTTTGGCCATGCTAAGTATTTCTAATTCACAGAATTTATTCAGACAAGAATATACGTATACATTTTCTGAGAAATTTGATTAACATTTACAAATATGTTCTCTCTAGCTTCTAAGACAAGGTTAAAGCTTTTCTTTTAATATCAGTAATATGATTTGAATTCCCTTTTTTTAATCACATAAATATGCATATGTACTGCAAAAATAGTATATCCAAGTAGGGAAAATAATTGTCTTTCTACAATGTAGTTATCTCCTTTTCACATTTTGCTATATAGATTGAGACTTGTAATGATAAAAAGTGAAACATTTTTATTTTATTTATTTTCATAACAAAAGATGTTAGCATGTCAGATTATTATTAAAATATTTGAATCCTAAGTAAATTAGGAGTTTTGTATATTTTTGTTTAGGGTAAAGATCAGCTATAGACACAAAATAGTCAATTAATGAGCTAATGTGTCTAATTAAATGCACCTTAGTCTTTGATCAAAAGTGGAAACAGGGGCCTCCCTGGTGTTACAATGGGTTAAGCACCGCACTATGAAGCATCAGCAGCCACTTCAGCACAAGCTCGATCCCTGGCCAGGGGGTTGACCCACATGGTGCAGCAGACCTCCCTGTCTTGCCCACTGCTCCCCTCAGAAGTTGTCTCAGTCAATCTGCTTGTTCTGTTCCCCACTCTGTCACCATCCCCCACATCTCTGGCCTGTACCCCAGTTCTTATATGGATAAATAAAGAAATCCTTTTATAAAAGTAGAAACACATAAAAATAATTTCCTGGTGAGAAATACATGGTTTGTCCAGACACATATATTGGTGAACACTAATATTTGTGAACTAAGTGAATATAAAGTTTTAGAAAGCTTTATTGAAACTATGTTGCCTGTTTGAACTCCAACAAGGCTGATGTGTTCATTTCAACTCTCTTAAAAATATGAATCATTACCATAGAACTATCTTACATTCACCTTGGGCATCAAGAGAGCAGAAGAGATGGATGTATTCCAGTTGCATTTTTTTAAAGATTTATTTTTATTTATTTATATATGTATAAGAACTGGGGTGTAGACCAGAGGTAGGGGATGAGAGGAGTCACCAGAGACAGAGTAGGGAGCAGAACAGGCAGATCTACTGAAATACACTGCTGAGGGGAGCAGAGACTGGAGAGGTCTGCTGTACCATGTGGGTCTCTTCCCTGGCCAGGGATCAAACTCATGCTGCAGTGGCCAGTGATAGATTGATATTGCTAAGACTTTAACCACTGTGGCACTTTGGAAGCCCCAATATTCCAATTACATTTTTGTGTGTAGGAACATATGTGGGTGACTGTGTATTAAGGGAATGTTAATGGTCAACTGAGAAGGGAATGATGGTGAAAGAAAAAAATAAGATATTGCGTTAAGTTCAGATAGCATCAGGTAAACCTGATTGTGGGAACAATAATAACAAAAACAACTGAGGTTACAATCATGTAGGTGGAATCTGGAAATCAGGAATAACTCTGTCTGTCCCTCTCACTTGTTCATTTACCTGGTTCTTATAATTCATTTTGCTATGATTTCTTTAAAATGTGGATATGGTGTTTGTTTGGTGTTGGATGCACACTGGAGTATTTTTTTTAAAGATTTATTTATTTATGCATAAAAGCACTGGGGTACAAGCCAGAGGTGTGGGGGCGGTGAGAGGATTCACCACAGAGAGCGGGGAGCAGAATAGGCAGATCAAAGGAAGTACATTGCTGAGGGGAGCAGCAGGCACAGCAGGAGAGGTCTGCCTGCACCATGTGGGTCCCCTCCCTGGCCAGCAGCAGGGATTGAACTCGTGCTGCAGTGGCTGTGGTCTGCTTCATAGTACGTTGCTTAACTCACTACACCACCAGGGAGGCCCCCACACTGGAGTATTAAGATTGGTATTTTGAAAAAAAAAAAACAAAAACAAAAACAAAAAAAAAAAACTCTGTTGAGTAACGCAAGGGGCTACTCCTTGTGAGTTGTTTTTTTTTTTTAGCATACTAATGGTAATTGCGCACATTGATGACTGAAGAGAGCAATCTCCATATGAAAATAAACTCACTGTGTGCAAGTACTCACATTATGTTACCTATCTCTGAGCTGAGTTAGATACAGTAATTTTAGAAGTTTGTGGATGATACCCGCGATTCCCTTTCCTTTCCTCATCACCACTTACTTATCCTTCACTTCATCTAAAAAGGACACCTTTGGGCTAAGATATGAACAGGAAAGATTTGAGCAACTTCTTTCTCAATCTTTTAGTTAATTTTCCCACACTGTGAAACTCAGTGATGCTCGAAATATCGCTGAAATAGGGGCGTGGTGGAAAGTGTGGATGTCATTTCTTCATAATTAATATAAGTGTAGTTACTCTGGGAATCAGATTTTCTCAGCATATCAAGGAGTTTAAACTCTTGGGCTGAGACCTCACTTAGAGCATTGTTAGCAGACAAGTTTCATGTCAGTATCTCCTACATAAATACCAATTGAGCTTTGCTGAAATTGATCACAAGTATATTTCATTCCATTATACATATAATAGGAACAATGAAAAATCTCTCTCCCCTTAGGCTTTTCTATTGCTGATCTAAAATACCTGGGAAAAAGCCTATCTAAATCTAACCATCTAATCTAAGAAAAGATTGGTCTCTTTTACTAGTTTAATAAGGGTAGTTTCAGTGTTCACTGATGCTGAGCCACTATAATGATGTTAAAGGAGGGACGTGATAGCAACAGGAAAACTGCTCATATACATACACTTGCACACACTCACATATATGAATGTATGTCATTTACTGTCTTCTGACTTTCCACATCTTTTTAAAGCATTCTCTTATGATAAATAGAAATAGGCACAAATATATGTTGCCTTTTATACACAAAAATACCATGTGCCAATCATACACATGGTATGTGTGTTTTGTACAATGTGTATATATATATATATCTCATTAGTTATTTTTGTGAATGATGCAGTGAGTTTCCCATCCTTAGCGATAATATATTTAAGTACCAATGTATTTCAAGATAAAAGAAATGACCATAAGACTGAGAGAGAGCTGCATTTAAGTAATATTGCTTTTGCAAACCTGCGAATCAGCATGCTTATCATTTTGGTATATATCTTGATGGAAAGCTGTATAGAGTTTCACCTTTTAGCACATGTTCATACTGGTACCTTGGGAAAATGATTCCTTCTTTATCAAGAATGTGATTTGCATTTTTCCCTCAGAGAGGCTGCCTCAAAATGCAGAAGTGACTTTATAATATGACTAGGTGTTGATGTCATTGTACCACAAAAATGGTGATTCCTTACAGAGACCATAGGGAACGATATCTTTTGATACCTTAGAGATTACTTGATGAGGAATTATTAAAACCAAACAGTTAGTTAAATTCCCCAGAGTGAACTTCAGCTCCCTTTGACTTGTGAACTTCTCCTCAAGCTCAGAAAATTCCTCTAATGTGGATAATTACACTGATGGCTGGCCTGAGAAAATAGGCCACTGAAATGGGCTTTGTGTGATTCTGTTAATTGGTGCTGTAGACAAGCAGCCTGGCCCTTTATTCATGCCTCACAAACCTTTCATCAAATGAGTAGATTATTTCTAATGCATATTAGATAGGATGAACTCATCTTCCAAGAAGGGCATGAATATATCTGGTGTCTTTTTTTTTTTTTTTTTCTGAGAGAACTTACTTAAAATGCAACTTCAGCTTCATGCTGGTTTTGCAAGAGATGTGCCTTAGCATTCTTAGTATTCTGCTAACACTCAAGTAGCAAAACAATTTATTGGTGTATGGGTTCTGATTTGATGCTGGGTGCGGTTACACCATGCCAGACAAAAATAATTATTAACATGGTGGCATATGTCTCTTATCAAGGTCATTTGATTTACGTATCGGATGTGCAGTTTCTGCATTAAGACATAGAAGAACTCTGATGGTTAAAATAGTAGACTCTCAAGTTAGAGGTCAAGGTTGAAATCATAAAAAATAAATAAAATAGTATATTAAAGCTTGGGCACAAATACCACTTCCTGATCCAGGGAGGCTGAACACCCATGACAATGAAATGATCTTTCTAACTCAGAGGAAATATGACTCTATTTGGAATATAGTGTATGAATAACAAAATGGAACTGATGGCAACAGGCATAGTAGAGGTTATAAGGTCTGCAGGTCCTAATGCTCTCTTGATTTTCTAAATTAAAGCTCCAGGTTATTTTTGTGATCTGGGCTTCTCATGATAAGACAGAGTCATACATTTCTTTGTTTGTTCACCTAGAAGCCTTTGACCCAGTGGTACACAAAGCAGCCGTCAGGAGCAGCTGGAATTAGATTCCTCCATTCACTCAATATAATGGTTGGCAGCTGCGAAAGGTATAGCGAGGAAGGAGGAACAAATAATATCTGAGCTCCATAATAATTTGTTAGAAATGTGAAATCTCAGGAACCATCTACAGTCTTTTCTTAAATCTTTAAATTTTTATACCCTACGTTTTTCAAATATATAGATGCTTTCATGTTATTCTGTACAACTAGCATTCTGAACAGAGTGTAGAAAGATTTTGCTTTGCAGGATCAAGGAGAAGGGCTTAGGAGAAGCAAGAAACTTGGTTGTACATCTGATGCCAATAAAGCTAAGTTTCAAATTCATTTAAGACCTTAGTTCTAGCTTAGTAGAAGAGCTGGAAAAAATATGAACTGGATTCATATATGTATTTATTTATATTAAGTTTGTGTGTGTTTGAAGCAGCATTAATGCACAAGTAATATAGGTAAATGTATAGACTTTACATGCTGTCAGCAACAGAGTGCATTTTTTTATTTACACATGCCACCAAATATCAGAGTTCATATACATTTAAAGAAAAATATTGGAACACAGGGGTCCCCTGGTGGCTCAAGGGGTTAAGTCTCAGCACTATGAAGCTATCTGCAGCTACTTCAGCATGAGTTCAATCCCAGACCAGGCAACTGACCACATGGTAGAGCAGACCTCTCATGTCTCACCTGCTGCTCCCCTCAGCAGTGTATTTCAGTGAATCTGCATGTTCTGTTCCCCACTCTGTCTCTGGTAAATACTCTCACCCCTGTACCTCTGGCCTGCACCCCAGCTCTTGTATGCATAAATAAGTAAATCTTTAAAAAAAGTGTACTGGAATACAGAAGTAGTTCACTTTGTGATGTAATTACTATATGTTATTAGTAAAATTATGGTGAATAAGCCTTTCCTATGTTTGTTTAAAAAGTGAGGAAATAAAATTTGTTTTATTTTATAAATACCAGGAAAAGGGTTTAGTTGATTTCCTGAAAAGAAATGACTGCTTTCAAACTTAAGAGCTAATATACAACGAAGATTTTAGAGGCTGAGAGGATGTCATAATTGCCGATGTTTTAGTTATGAGTTTAAAAATGAGAGTTGTAAGACACACAGAGAAAGATTAAATTAGATGATAAAGTTCAATTTCTGGATCAAATGGAACACCTTGAAATTCTCAGGGACTTAAAGTTCTCAGAGGCCTATATTCCTTACTATTTATGAGATATGTGACCATGAGATTTGTGAACTGGTTCTCACCAATAACTTTTGTTTTGCCTTTCATTTCAATAAATTATAGTCTAGAACATTTGGTTTTCTGTCTCATAAGACCTTGAGAATTGACCTGGAAGAACTCAAGTAATTTTATAATATATTCCTAAATTATGGAATATACATACAGCACAAGTTATTTTAAAACTAATTGTAAAAGTATTATTAATGAAAATAAGTTTTCATAAATGTATTATTAATGAAAGTAAGCATTTTTTAAAGATTTTATTTATTTATGCATATAAGAGCTGGGGTACAGGCCAGAGTCCAGGAAGGTGAAAGGATTCACCAGGATTCACAGAGCTGGGAGCAGAACAGGCAGACTGACTGACACTCACTGCTGAGGGGAGCAGCGGGTGAGGCAGGAGAGGTCTGCTACGCCATGTGGGTCCCCTCCCTGACCAGAAGCAGGGATCAAACTCATGCTGCAGTGGCTGCGTTTTGCTTCATAGTGCGTTGCTTAACCCACTGTGCCGCCAGGGAGTAAGTAACTAGTATAAGTTACCCGAACTCTAGCTCTCAATTTTGTGTAAAAATTCCTCAAAAAAAGAGCTGTAGATTAGTCTAGGGTTGCTATTTGCTCAGCAAGACATAAATGATTACTGAATATCTAGAAAGCTCAATATTTTCTTCCAGACAGATCCCAGGAATGCAAAAGAAGAAAAGAAAGACCTTGGACTAATGATTAGCATGTTGGCCCTAGAGGACGGAGAAGTGTGCAGGTTGGTGGGATTGCAGTCTCTATATTTGGTCTTCGTGCCCTCACTAGATTTCTGTTGTCTCAAAGAACTATCTTCTGGTCTTCTGTGACAAACAACCCCTGGAAGAAAAACTGAAAGTACTTCACAAACTGGAATATATAGCCACTCAAAAGCATTGGAACATTGCAATTGTCTGTCTCTCTTTTGGAAGCAATTATCCCAGCAGACTTTCAGGATTTTCTCTGGAAGTAAAGCATGTTTTAGCAATGACACCTCTATGACCTTGTATTCAAAGTTTGTTTCAGAAGCAAGGATGCAAACTTGCCTGGTATTCCCAAAGTCAAATATTTGTTCAAAAAAAGAGAGGGAGAGAGTCTGTGACTGAAGAAAACTTCAAATTTGAAAAGTCTGAAAGCTTTGATAGTATATGAGATGAATGTAAGGTTTTTTTCCTCCTGGAAAATGTATACCATTATCTAAAACAAGAATAAAATGTAATTCAGTGGTAGTGATATTATATAGTCAGAGTAGATAATAAAGTTAGATATACAGAGTTTATAGGCCATTTAATGGATTCAATTAAAGGCTATTTGAATTCCTATAAATCTCTCCAGTTAATTTTTCAAAAAGTCTGTGCGAATTGTAATTTGGCTTCTGTTGTTTATTTACATTGTTTCTCTGATTATTTGACATAATCTTGTTTATGTAAATTCATAGTATGAAAGAGATATGCCTAATCTGTATTGCAAGAAAGGATAGTAATTGTGAAGAAAATGGTCATTGATGATCAGGATAGAAAAAAAGTTTTCAGTTATAGATAATTGGGATGATGGTAAATACATTGTCAAAAGTAGGTAAGTGAGAAGAGAAAATGGTCTTTGGTATAAAGGGCAAGTTATCAGACTTAAAAATAACATCCTATTACATCAGTAGAGGGTTTGCTATTGAGAATGCAAAGATGCAAGAGTGTTAAGACCTAAGGCAGAGCTACAGGGAGCAAAGCATTTTACAGAGACCCAATAAAGAAAGTATTCATTAGAAAGAATAAAAAAGAATGTTAAAAGATATACAAAGCTAAAGTATATTAGAAACAAAACAAGATGTTTAGATTTCTTGAGACAAGTTCACTGACGACCCTTGGGAAGTCATTTTTGTAGAACGATGGTGCTAAACTACAGATTAGGAAGACAGATGGAAGAGAGGGTGTGATGACAAATTGGACACAGAATATGTTGACTACTAACTCAATGTATGATACAAGGTAAGAAGCAAATGGAAAGAACAGGATTCAATAGAGATATTAGAAAGATATTTGTCATTACCCTGGCAGCATCTGGGCTATGAAAATGAGACAGCTATGTATATTTTTTAAAAAAAACATCTTATAGTATTCCAGGAATCAGATAAGTATAATTGGTATTGGTAGGTAAATGTACATCTGTATTTGTCAAATTCTGAGTGCATGCAAGCTTATTAGTTAAATTAGTTAAAGGGTATTAGTTCAACCTCAGAGCAATTTTTCCTAGAAAATATTTGAGCAATGAGTACGGTTTACATAAAACACTGCTATTTTATATCACATACCTTTTGAAAAATCTCACTGAGTTTCAGATTCTTTATTGATAAAATGAGGAAAACATTATCTAACTTGTATTGGAATGAGGATTAGATATATTAATACATCATAAATGAATTGTATAAATGGCAGAAAACTATAATTACTCTAATGCAATTACTACTAATAAAATTCTATTGAGAAAACATAAGGCTAGACATAGAATTTTCTGTTTAGAAGTAACTTGATCACTAAATATTTCTCAGTCGAATCTACTCAGTATTTATAGACTACTCAAGTTATGCTAGATGCAATGTAGGACACACAGGTCAACCTAGCTCTCTACCCACTGAATTTACAATCTGCCAAGGCGCTAGCCAAGTTTTGTAATTTTATGCTCAATTAACATCTGGTTAGAACTTGTTCAGTTAACAAAGTGCTTGCCTCTGAAGATAAATCATGAAACTCTTTCACTACAGCTTGGAACCTTTCTGATTTGGGATGCTTTCTGAACATAAAGACATTTTTTTTCAGTCTTAGTTTGCATCATCCAACTGGGTTCCTACTGAGAAGTGTCATTATGATGGCAGCTCCTACTGAGAGAAACACCACTCACTGAATAGGGTGATTGAATCACACAGACATTTCTGATCATTGCTTTTAAAATGTGTCTTTTACAAAATCCATGAGTGTTACTTCTTGTAATTAGTATTTGTTTAACCACAATGATATTTTAATGAAATTATCTTTAAAGATTGTTTGCTGGCAAATGTTCTCCATTCCTGCCCCCCCAAAAAAAAGAAACTCAGAAAAATAAACATTTTGGAAAGTATGCCTCCCCAACAGGAATGCACAGCTCATTTTAGTGAAAATAGAAAAGCAAGGCAGATCAACATTATTCAGCAATTCAAAAACTATAGACTATTTAATTATCTATTTGATTAGTTTAGGACAGCTTCCAGAATATTGAGTTTCTACACTTTTTAAAATATTAGGCTATGTGAAAGAAACAGTAATCCCCAAATTTATAGAGAAAAATGAATATAATTTTATTAAAAAATAAGTAAATACTAAACAAATGCAATTAGTATAAGAATTTCAGGTTTTTTATTTCAAAGACTATGTGTGTTCTAGTTTTCTGGATCATGACAAATATGGACTGGTGTGACAATCAGATGTAAGGAGGTGGGGACACTTTTAAATCCAAAGATTGTCATTAATCATAAAGATACACAGATTTTTTATTTCAAAATTTGATGTAAGGAGGAAATAAGTTATGAAATATGTGGTTAGCATGATGTAGATCTGATTGGTTGTGCTCCTAAACTTTAATTCTAGAAGAGGTGATGCTGAAATTTAAACAATTTTTTTTAACTCTTTCCTTTATTAGCTTTGACAAGATGAGTTCTTCATGCTTCTTTACTGAATCATGAGTTGCCCCTTATTATTGTTATGGTTTCCTTTTGTGTGTGTGTAAGAACATTAGTAAATGTAACCTGTGGCAATAATCTCTTTTGTTTTCGATATTTCTTTAGGGGTTTCTTTTGTGAAATGCACTTTCATATAATAGATGTTTTGTTTTTCTGATGATCCACAACCTCTATGTTTTTTACTTATCATTTTTCAATCATGCCTCAAAAATTAGAACAAGAAATGGCTAATTCTATCATAAGTTTGAATATATTCTCCCTTCTATTCCTCTACATTGCTTGTTAATATAATGGAATTTTCAGTACTAATGCCTACAGCCTTTCAAAAGCATTAATATAAAAATAGCCAAGAGACACCTACTCTTATGAAAGAAAACTTATGGTTTTCATGTTTGCCTATTTTCTTCTATGTAGTAAATTGCCTCAGGTTAGCATTACCAATCAAAATGTGTTATTTGTTCCCAAATACATATTCAAGTATATATAATTTTATATTATATTATATTATGTGTGTGTGTACACACACACACACATGCACACGTGCACACACACATAAATTTATTCCTGGATCTATTGCTTGTCTCCATATGGAGTGCAATAAGATGGAGTGAGAGAGGATGGTAAAAATAAGATTGGGTGTTATCATGACCAGATGGGAAGGGGCAAGGACCTGGTCTAGCATGCAGTATACTTGTCTTCGCTTTGTCACTGTGCTCAGCACTTACATGTGGCAAAGTGAAGACAGGGTCATCTTGATTCACTGTTAATTAAATGTTTTGGCTGGAAACCATTTCTCCATATGGTAAAATACACCAGCTTAAAAAAAGTGCTTCAAATCTGGCCACAAAAACAGCTGCCCACAAACATATGTACTGACTCACAAGCAGCCTCAAAGAATGTCAACTTAATGCAGAAGATTTTGGCTTTTCTAAACATGTAGATAACTTCAAGTACATATCTGTCTAAACTGCAGCAAATGCAAAATTCAGTGCAAAAATGAGTGTCCATGTAGATAATGGAATATATTTGATTCAAATTCAGAAATATGTTAGCAAAGCATGATAATACCTTTGGTAGTCCTGGATTATAAATATATATCTCAAAAGCCAGAATTTTCTAAGTTTGGCTATCACATTAAATCTATGAGTGAAAACTGATTTTCAAGCTCAGAGCATGATGCATGTATCACAAATCACACTGATTTTCCCCACATTTTTGAGGGGAAAGGGATAAAGACTACTAGTCCCTTTTAATGACTTATTGAAACATGAAGGGTTGATGAAATACAATTACTCTGTAGTTCTTCAATGCTTAGTTGGCTTGAGTATGCACTGGCCACAAAACTTCTGCTACCATCCTGTCTCTACACCATAATAATCCAGACCCACTAGGTCAACCTGACCTTTTCTCTTCATGTGTGTATACACTTAGAAATCAGAAGTTTACTAACAACCAAAATGGGTCTTAGCAGACCTCTGTCTACACACAGTCAGAATCAATTTGTCAGCAATGTTTTTAGTTCTGTTTTCTTTCCCTTCTCATTTATGGAGTTCCAAACTAACTGCTGGGTGTTTCCAGAGTGATAGGCTATTGGAATTGTCTAACTATGGACATTTAGTAATTTCTTTTCACTTTTTTTTTGTATTTTCCAAAATAGCCTTTGAACATTTGGATTTTATATAAACAAATTTAGAATCTATTAAGTGTCTAATTGCCTGTCTGTGTTCATTCCAGTCTTGTTATAAAAGATAGTGTTTGTTTACCAAGTGGAAAACTCTATTCTTTAATGATAAACAGTGAATGAAATATCTTCTTGCAAAAGAGCTAAAATCATAACCATTGCCTAAACTGTATCTGATTGGTTACACTTTAAGAATGGGAGAGTGCTTTTCCTGCTAAATCCTCCAGCTAGGGCATTTGGGAATTATAGAGAGATACCTCAATGTATATTATTGATTTTTCTATTATTAAGAAAATAATTAAGAGGTGGCAGGCAGATCTGTCAGCAGAAAGGTCTGCTTTACAGAAGCAGAAGCAGCAGGGCCTGGTTTCTCCTGGCTGCGTATCTTAGAACAGTAAGGTGGTCTCCTGTTGCAAAAATGAAACTAGTGAGGTTGTGGCAAGAAAGAGAAACCCTCTTATATTGTTGGGAATACAGACTTGTCCAGTGATGGAAAACTTTATAGAAGACTCCCAAAATATTTAAAAAAAAAAAAGATATACCATGTGATTCCAACAATTCCTAAGTATCAACCTGGAGAATGCAATAAAATGCTAGTTTGAAGGGATCTAGGCACTCCTGTGTTCACTGCAGAACAATTTACAGTAGTTAAGTTATTGAATCAATCTATGTGTCCAAGAATGAATGAATAGATAAGGAACATTCCAATATGTATGGAATGGAATGCTACTCAGTTGTACAAACAGGTAAAATCTTGCCATTCAAAACCACATGGATAGAAGTTTATAGCAGCAATCTTTACAATAGGTAAGACCTGGAAACAACCTAAATGCCCAAAAACATATGAGTAGATTGGGAAGCTGTGGTACATATACATGATGGAATACTACTCAGCAATCAAAATGAAAAACTAGACGCATTCAAAGGAACATGGATGGAACTGGAAGGGATTATACTCAGCAAAGTAAGTCAGAAGGCAAAAGAAAAATACCAGATGGTTCCTTCCCTAGGAGGAATATAAGGGAACCAAATAAGGATCAAGGAAAGGAATAAGAACAATAATAATAATAATAACAACAAGAAAGACACAAAAACCAAAATGAAAAGACAAAGACAAACTGGGGACACTTGATGGGGAGGGAAGAGGGGAAGGGTGGAGGGCAGACGGGAACATGGGGGACTGAGGTGATGGTGCTCTGGTGTTATGGTGATGGGGAATACATGGGGATACAATTGATGCCAAATATATGTAAATTAAAAAAATTTTATATTAAAAAAAAGGATAAACCAAAGGGATCATGGAGTGGGGAGGGAGGGGAGGATAAAGTTGGGGATGAGGGCATAAAGAGCACAAGGGACTGAGGTGATGGTGCACAGGTGAAATGGTGGTGGGAACCCCCTGGGGACTACAAATGATGTCAAATACTATTAAATAAATCCAATAAATAAATAAATAATAAAAAAAAAGTGGAGGGGATATGCTAAGTGAAATAAGTCAGAAGAGGAAAAACAAATACTGGTTGAGTTCACTCAACCATAACCAAAAAAGACTTCAAAATGACAAATGCAAGATACAGAATGAGAAGTTGAAGGTCTTGAGGTAAAAGAGGGAATAGAAGCTCTGTGGTGAAGGACGATGCTTTGGTGGTTAGTGTGGTTTGGGAATATATTTCTGAAGAGGGGTTAGCCTATACCTCTAAATCATATATGGGGTTGTAAACCAATGTTACATCAAAAAATACATAACAAAAGAAAAAGTCTTCATGATCACTCATTCTCAAAAAGAGACAGAATAGAAAAATAAATCCTTACAATATCATTATGCATAATACTTTAATCCCTGAGAAGAAAATTTGTGCTAAAATTTCCAAGTGATGACATGATTTTTCAATACACATCATATAAGACAGCCACCTATGGGAAAATTTGTCAATTATAAAAACCTTGCAATTTATGAAACTGTGGTATTTGGGTAGCACAGGAATTACATATTTAGTTATTCCATTGCCAGAGAGAAATCAGGGCTAAAAATCTTTCCATTGTAAGGTTTCTTTAAAATGTTTCAAAGTAAAACAGAGAACACAGGCTATCTTCATAGTCTATCTAAATCTTTTCTTATAAATTTTCATTGTTTTGCCAAAGATACTATGTAACTAAGGTTTTATCATAACTG
Organism: Galemys pyrenaicus; assembly: GCA_019455555.1. Classification (NCBI taxonomy): domain Eukaryota; kingdom Metazoa; phylum Chordata; class Mammalia; order Eulipotyphla; family Talpidae; genus Galemys; species Galemys pyrenaicus. Next base: position 1,312,828 of record JAGFMF010011384.1, read on the forward strand.
GTCCTATCATCTTACTATTTGAAATATTTAATCAACAAAACTTTCTGTGTCAAGGATTGATTATAGTAGTTTTTTTTTGTTTTTGTTTTTTTATTATTAGTTATATTTGACATCATTTGTAGTCCCCAGGGGGTACCCACCACCATTTCACCCGTGCACCATCACCTCAGTCCCTTGTGCACC
>JAGFMF010011384.1:1316595-1370841 GCA_019455555.1 Galemys pyrenaicus
TTCGTATAGAAAGGATAACTTTGCAGGATAAAGAATTCGTGGCTGGCATTTGTTGTCTTGCAGTGTTTTGAATATATCCTTCCATTCTCTTCTGGACCTGATTATAGTAGTTTTAATCAGAGTAATCTATTAAAGTATTAGATTGATTCATCTACTAAGCTATCAATAAAATATTAATATTTTCAGAAAACTGACAAATATGGAATTTATGTAAGTCAAATTTATACTCAGTAAGTAATTTGTAGTTTAACTTAAATATGATTGAATAACAACGTTGCCAGCATTACTGGTTTGGACAGAAAAAAATTTTTAAAGCTATCCTAAAACATATGAATCTAATTTCTTATATGTTTATAATTTATTATTTAAATTGAATTTTCTACCCTTGAGTTAATTCATTTATAGTTTATTTTGGAATATTTTGCTCAGTACAATCTTCTAAAAGGGAAAGTTTGCCATTCTTTCCTCTTTCCTCCTTTTCTTTGCCAAAAATGAATATTTAAAAATTTTCAGAATATGAAATCTTATGTAATTACTTGGGAACATTGAACCAAATCCAAAAATGGAATATAACACATATATATATATATTTCTCATAATCTATACTTTAGCTAATAAGACACTTTGTTTTATTACTTAACAAATATTTCTTTAGCATCACTCATATGAAGATATCCCTTGATAAGTCACAGTAAATTATAGAAAAGCGATTTATCTACTTTTAAATTTTAACAAACAATTTTTTTCAAATTATTTTTATGGTATTTTCTTAACATGAATATAGAATTTTTGAAAGTTGTGGAGTGATTGTTCTGTTGAATGAAAGGCTCTATGTATCCACAGATAAGCTATGCTACCAGACGCAATGATGCATAATTACCAAATTTCCATATATGAAGAGGAATGATGTTTTTCCCCACATGTAACGTGGCAAGTCCAAGCTATTTGCTTTTCAGGTCAAGAGCAAATGGGTAGGTCATTGGAAACAGAAACTCTTGACTGTTTAGCATCTTTATAGTGGTGGCTATATTTCTCTGTTTAGAGTTATTTGACAATATTCATCAAAGGCTTTGATGCAAAGTCTGTTCCAAGCAACATTTACTGGTGTTTTCCAGAAAAAGTATTAAAACTAAGACTAACCCTTGCCTAAATGCAATTGCCATTTATTTGAGCAGCATAAAGCATCTATATACTCATTATAAGCAAAGCTTTATAACTTAATTATTCATAAGGCAAGCAAAGTCCTATCTGGTAAAATCAGACATCTACTAAACACATTGAAAGACCCCTTAGATTATAGAAATTGGTTCCCATTCCAAATTTTCAGTTGCAAACAACTCAATTAATTATGTATTAAGGCCAGGGCACTGTGTTTTGTGACATAATCTCCCTGATCAGCTTAAGTAAACAAAAATTTAAATTAGATTGCAGAACAACTTAATTCAATGACTGGCACAACAATGTTATCTATGTATCTGTCTGTAGGATTAGCATTTCATGTGTCTATTTACATAGAATGGAAAGTTCCCAGTGAGGGAACTGGGGACAGCTAATGTTATATTTGTGATCTGCCTTAAAAGTGCTATATTTCAGCGGTCATTTCTATGTGGTAGATTAAAAAAGAGAGAGGAGAAAAAAAGACCTGGAGGAGGAAAATGGAGCAGGAACATTTGTGAAGAAGCAGCTGTGCTTCCCAGCCTAGGAGTTACACCAGGTACTTGGTGGGTGGGTGTGGGAGAGAGGTAGGGTGGGGAGGGGGCGTGGGCAGAGAAGGAGATACTTGAAAGAGAAAGAAATGGGTGAGAGACCCATGGGAAGACTCACAGTGGCAACCTTTATCTTGACTTTTATTTTGATTTTGCTCTTTTCCTTCCTTCTTTCCTTGACTTTCCTTCTGTCTCTTTCATATGGGTCCCCATCAGAAGGTACCTAGACTTGTGGCAAGATTTTGGGCCTCAGTAGCCTTCCTTTGGGCCAACCCCGTTTGGATATTTACCCATGAGGGGATGGGTGACTTTGAGTACTTCATGGGAAGATTATTTTAACTATATTCTTTCTCTTCTTTTTATTGCACACTAATTGCATTAAAGTTCTTTTCTATTGAATGGATGCAGACCCCATGTAGAGCAGGAAGGTTTGGAAGTTCTGGGTTGCCCTTCATTCTGCCCACTAACATCATCAGCATTCTGAACTTTTTGCATTTATCTTATGCCATTATTGCTTTGTACCTTTCAAAATAAAATGTTGCACTAGAGAATTCTGGTAATTTTGTCATGGTTGTTCTTTTTTCCCTTGCCTCCATGGAAAACTTTTATTTGTTCTTTAATGCTTCACTCTAACATCAAGCAGTACCTTTGGGAAATTCTTCCTTATCACATCACTCTGAGTTTGGTGGACTGTCCACTCTTCTCACATATCTACTAATTATTTTCATTACAACAATTTTGGCATTTTACCTGCATTAATTATTGAAGTTTTATCATCCTTCCTATCATCTCCAGAACAACAATGATCTTTGTCACCTTAGCATCCCTGGAGTCTCCCATTATTCTTGACAGATTATAGGTGTTTGGAAAATTTTGACCAATGAATAAAATAGAAAATGAGTTTGTTTGAGACACCATTTGCTTCACAAGAGAAGGAAGGGTGAATAAATAGACCACCAAGCACAGGCAAAATAGGATATTGTAAACTGAAGTATAAATGATAGTTAGGTGCAGACAATATAAAAGAAGAAGTCAAAAATGAAATTCAGAAGTGGGCTAAAACAAGTGAAAAAGGTAAAAAATAAAAAATAATCTAAAACACACAGTTAGGAATATATGCAAGCCAAATAAAATTCACATGTATTCTTTGCAACTAAGAAAAAAAGATGTAACTAAAAATGACATTTCTTAAGCTTAGAAAAGAACTTAAAAGTTAAATTATCCTTTGTTTATTTAATTTTTGCAAACTTTTTCATCATATTTTCCAAGTAGCGAATAGCATGGGACTGGCATCGTATCAAGAATCTGCATCAATATTTTGCCTTAGCAGCCAAATAAAGTTTACATTTAAACTTGGTATTTGTCTATAATTAATAAAAAGGAAAGATAATGCCATTGTTTAAGGGCTATGATGAACTATTTTCCCACATTTCTAAAATTATAAATGATATTTAAAGACTGACCCACTTATCTCAAGCTTAGGTAACTCCAGGAAGGTTTGAAAAGTGTTTGGTTTTTTTTTAATTTTTTTTCAAGAATTATTTATTTATACATACAAGAGCTGGGGTGCAGGCCAGTGGTGTGGGGGGTGAGAGGATTCACCAGAGACAGAGCCGGGAGCAGCACAGGCAGACTGACTGAAACACACTGCTGAGGGGAGCAGCGGGGAGGCAGGAGAGGTCTATTGCGCCATGTGTGTCCCCTCCCTGGTCTGCGGCAGGGATCAAACTCATGCTGCAGTGACTGCGGTCTGCCTCATAGTGCGTTTCTCAACCCCTTGCACCATCAGGGAGGCCCTAAAAGTGTTTCTTAACACACAAGATCATAAATATGAAATAATACAAGTCCATTCAATATCCACATTACTCATTTTGCTAAAATTCGTAATATATGTTCCAGTCAAAAGATCACAATGCTTCACACTTATTTGTATAGCTATGGGTTGGGGAGAGGGGAGAGAGAGAGATAATTTCAATAGGTATTATGATTTAGGTATGGTAAAACCAATACATAAAACTATTTATTTAATGCCATTAAAAAGATAGTATGTTACAAATCTTAAGAGGAAGGAACATATCACACCACAGAGAGTCACACTGGGAAGTACCAGGGTTGGTCAGAGAAAGCCTCTAATGTGGTTTTCCTAGGAAGGGACCATTGAGTCAGGGGTAAGCAGGTTTAGTGTTGGCTGGCTTGAGTAATTTCAGTGTGCTCTGGGGCGTAGGGGCTGTTACTACTACTCTAGTACATAGGAATCAAGAAAAATGAGTCACAGAATGAGGGAACTCAAAAGAGGACTTGTTGAGAGTTTAGGTTCCCAGTTAGTTGGTTTGCACTGGCAAGACTTATTCCTTGCTGAGGAGTGAGTAATTACTATCTTTAGGAATTGCTAAACCCAGGAATCAGCTGACTCCTTCTAGGGTCAGAAAGGACTCAAATGTCAAAGCATCAAAACACAGAAAATAAAAGGCATAGTTAATATAGGGCAGGAAAGGAGGAAAGAAAGAAGGGAAGGGAGAAGGAATTGTATTTCATAATAAAATCTTCACATAGGGTAAGAATGTCAATAAATATTCAAGCTAGAGAAAGGATATCTGTCACTCTTTTTCACTTTGTTCCTGTAAATGCCAGCAGAGTGAGTATTAAGGGCTCTGACTTTGGGTTCAAAAAGAAGTTGATGAAAATTTTGATATTTAAAACTAGTTGTGTTAAAGGTTCTCTATGAAAAACATTCCTATAACATAGATGAAAGTACTTTCTCTAAATGATTTTTGTGAATTTAAATGTAATGATGTACATATAATATTTAGAGTAAATACTGTTTTTCTTTTTAATTACTATTGTCTAGGTACTCAGCATTAATGTTTATCTAACAAATCATAAAATAATAGGTTAGATTTTAAAGTGAAGATGTATCATTATGAGTTACAAGGCAAGTTAATGTTAATTAGGCAGCGTCATGGACAGTGCAGGCAGGGGCATCTGGGAGAGTTAAAGAGCTTCTGAGGTAAGGGAAACAAATGGAATGAGGGAAACTCCAGAGATAAGGGCAACAAATTCCAAAAGGAGTTAATCAGACATCCCAGAACGAGGGACAGCAGAGTTCCAGGACAAGGGTAATAAAAAGGTGTGTGTGGCGGGGGTTCTCTGACAAGGGCTGTGAAGCAGGAAGATTCCAAGCATAACTGTAGAGTCAGTGAGACCACTGAGAACCACCAAGAACAAGGACTGATGAGCTTTAGAATTAGGGAATGAAGGTATATGTTACCTGGTGCATTACTCCACTTTGGCTTCTTGCCCCGCCCTGGCCTGGTTCCACCGGACTGGGAGTCCCACTTTATTTCTGTTCTTTTTCGTTGTAATAAACCTTTTCTTTCTCTGTTAAACAAATTTTCCTCTTTCACGTGGTTGCCTGAGCATCAGGGAAGTTCGTGCTTTGCCAACCCTGGTGGTCTAGTGGCTGGGGCTCAGCACTGCCTCTGAGCCTGGGGTCCATTCCTGGCTGGGAGAGTAGGAGTGAAAATCTGAAATTACACTATCAATTACACATCAAAGAAAATGGTATACATGTATTGCAATATACCTAAAATGTTTTAGTATGTTTTATTTATAAATGGAGGGAGAAAGGAAGAAAATTTTATGAAAGAATAAATGAACAACCAATGAGTGACATCTGATCTTAAGATTCTGAGGAAACAAAACTGTATATTTCTTTTGTCCATAAATAGTCAATGTCATTGGTGTTGCCAGATTAAAATAATAATACATAATCTGGTATAGATGTTTTAGCAAAAACAATCTCAAATACTATTATATTTGTAATTTAAGGTACATGATTCTGTGAGTCATGAATTTATAGAAATTGATTTGCAAACTTCAATTAATGACCTTGGTAATTTGTCGATAAGAAAAAAAGGAGAGGTTATGTGAGTGCAAGTAAATTAACCTTTCATTCCATACTCTACTGACTGCTTCCACACTGACAAGTAATCAAGATTGTTTGACAGAAACAGGAAATTGTTTAGCTTCTCAGCTCTCCTGCCACTAAAATATGATGTCAGATAATTTGTTCCTGTTTAGTTCTAGCTTGATTACTTCTGGTTCCTTGAGATTTGAATTGATGAAGTTTTACTTTAGTTACATGGCAGTGTTAATAAATGCTGTCATGTTTATTAATGAGATGCCAAAATTGTATTGTTTTATTTAGAGGACAGAGTCAAGTTCATGTAACTTTAAGGAGTTGAATATGATAAAAGGTTAATTAGACTTCATAGCCCATTTGGAATATGTTTTAGTTCTCAATAGCAAGATAACTTTCAGTACAAAATACCAAAATCCAGAATTAATTTATTAGCTATAGTATAATTGTCTATTCATTTAAATAGAAAATTATTCTAACAATGGCTATAGAAATTTTCTAAATTTAAAAACAAAAATTAAAAAAAAGTAAAGCAAAGGGAGATGCAATTAAGGTCAGTCCTGGTAACATTTCTCTTGGGTCCAATTGTGAACTTATTACACAAATATTTTATTGACACTCTGGTCCCAGAATATCAAGTTGTTTCTGTTGAAAAAAGAATGTTTAATGGTGCTTTTTACAAATTAGTCAAGATATACATGGGGCTCTAAAGTATAATAGAATCCATGAATAGAAGTATAGATGTTTAAGAAAATTTCTTACTCATTACTATTTTTCACTTTTCTGTAGATTAAAATAATATAATCCCTGAAAAAGTATCCAGGAACACCGTACAATGACCAATGAGAAGAATTTTTATAGTAAAAATAACTTTTCAAATCTGAAGTTTCAGCTATATTGAAATTACAACAGTTTTTTTTTCATCAATGAGTTCAGAGAAAATTTTTATTTTTTAGGCAAAAAAAAAATGGCAAATTAATCATTTATCTAGACATAGCAACAAGTTTGAATTTCTCAAACTTTTATGACACTAAAACTATACAATGACTTTTTAGTATTTAAAGGTACTGTTACTTTTAAGCATTAGACTTTGAAGTGAAATTAAAACAGACTACCTAGTTCTAAATGTTATTTGAAGCTTGTACAATAATTATAGTCCAGATTTTCTTACCTTAGTAGGACATAGAAAAATAACTTTAAAAGTGGTAAAAAAAATTATTGACCAAAAGACAAATGGGCTTCCTAATATTATATTTCTGATTTAATAGTAATATTTAGAAGAAAAATTACCACTTAAAAATAATGGTAGAAAGGTAAAAAATGATGAATATGAGTTTTAGGTTTCATACTACCTTTACTGAAATCTTCTCCTTGATAACAATGTAGAATTTTGAGTCTCATGAATTTCTTGAGTAAAATTTGGTAGCTTGGTCTTTCAAAAATTTTGTCTATCTGTTTTGTGGAATATTGGATTCTTGATCGTTCATAATATTCCTTTGTTCTAAAATGTCCATAGGGGCCTCCCTGGTGGCGCACTGGGTTAAGCAACACACTATGAAGCAAATCGCAGCCACTGCAGCACGAGTTCGATCCCTGCTGCTGACGGGGGGAGGGGACCCACATGGCTCAGCAGACCTCTCCTGCTGTCCCCGCTGCTCCTCACAGCAGTGTACTTCCACTGATCTGCCTGTTCTGCTCCCTGCTCTCTGTGGTGAATCCTCTCCGCCCCCCCACACCTCTGGCCTGTACCCCAGTGCTTTTATGCATAAATAAATAAATTTTAAAAAAATAAATAAAATGTCTATAGTGTCTATAGTGATGTCTCTACATTAATTTCTGATATTTGCAATTTTTGTTTTCTCTATTTGTTCTTGGTCATTCTTGCTAAAAATGCATGAGCTTTATTGGGCTTTGTTCAAAGAACAAATCTTTGTCATAATTGATTTTCTCAATTTTTTTCTATTCGAAATTTCATTCATTTCTATTCTTATTTTTATTATCCTTACTTCTGTTTTCTTTTTATTTAATATGTTCTTCTATTTTTAGTTTTGAAAGGAATACACTAATTTACTTGAGATATGGTATCTTTTCCACTATAAACATTTAATGTTATAATTTTTTTCAAAGAAGTGCTTTAGCCATATTTCAAATTTTGATAGTCTTTTTGTTTAATTCATTCAAAGTATTTTATTTTCCCTTTTGAAATACTGATTACTGAGAAGTATAGTATTTATTTTTCAAGTGTTCATAGATCTTCCAGCTATCTGTCTATAGCTTAATTGATTTCATTATAGAGTTCTTGTAGATAAAGACAGATTTCCTCCTAATAGCTAGCTAAGTGTTCAGGCTGATGAAGCCACATTCACCAAAAGAATTTGAAAGTTTTATTATTAACAAAAATAATCCTTAGAAAAGTAGGACAGGTGTGTCTGGCAAGAATGTAGAGTGAGTAGCAGTGCTATGACTTTGATTTTGACTTTGGGGGAAACACATAAACAGAGATGAAGATGGAGGTAAACACTATATTAAAAACTGAATGGGATCAGTTAAGGAATTGAGCTAATAGAAGGATGCATAATGCCTGTGGTGGGAGGGGAAATAGGCACTGGCAAGTAAGCTAAGTAATTCTTCATGAATGGTGGGGTGATGGTGGCTGAAATAGGACAATATTGAAGTCTGGGTGCCAACTGTTGAAATCTGGAATGAATTAAAGAGGTTAAAAAAGTTGAATGCATCAAACTGTAGCTTAAGTAAGTAGAGCAGTGCAGACAGAGAATAACCCTAAATATAAAATAGAGCTGCAGATGTTCCAGTCACAGCTCCTTAAAACATGTAGTTGTGTGAAGTGAATGTGTAATAGAAGAAACTTATATGTTGTGCGTGAGTACAGAAAATTTTTAGTCAGTTTAGGTAAGGATGGCATGCTCTCCTCAGTGACTATAGGAAGAAGTCAGAGATGAACTTCCTTTTGATATGAATGCTATAGCTTGTGTGGGAAACATAGTCAAATACAGGAAGAGAGACAGAAGACTGTGGTTAGCAGAATGCAAAACACAGTAAGAACAAAAAAGGATCAGTGTTGGTCACTGGCAGTAAACTAGGAGTCAGTAATAGGGACAATGTAATTATGTGTAATTGCGTAGGTCAGATGAACTGAGGTGGTGCTTTATCCTGGACATATTTTTCAAGATGATCAGCTGTGATGGAGTTAGTTGACAATAAGTTTCAAGACTTCATTTTACTTGTAATTGTGGATCAAATTTAGGGCCTAAATGCATAAAGGTGTGGATTTTTTGTTTGTTTGTTTCAGGGAGTCATATAGTTGTATGAAGGGCACAATGAGTACAAAAAACCATGAGCTGTCTTCATATTCAATTGGTATATGATAATCCCAAACAATCCTGATGTGTAAAACCCCACAACTATTATGTATTCTATAATAGTTGTACATATACATTAAGAGGCAAAATATGAACAAAGGAATATTCATTCAAATGTCCTAAGAACAGGGCATTGTAGTTAGCATGTATGCTACCCCCTCTATCATGTAACTCCAGTTAAAATTTTGAAGAGCCAACATGGGGCTATTTCAAACATTGTAAGAAAGCTTGCTATCAAGATAGAAATGTAATTTTTGTACAGTTGGGTTGAAACTGTGCTGTAGTGTTGTAGCATTGAAAATCCTGAATAGACACTGTAGTATCAAGGTTAAATTACGGACCAGCAGTTCTTGCATTGACAGATGGATCTTCATGGTGGACTGTGGGATCCCGGACCCAAGCTATAACCTAAAGTATGTATGTCATAGTTGGAATGTGAAAATTCAGAATACCAGTTGGGAGAGCACAATAAACTATGGTACTGGACTATATGTACTTTCTTGGTGGTATGTTATGGTGACTGTACTTGAAAAGGAAGATTCTATACCTCCAAAATACTAACAATGAAGTAATTCAATGGCATGTCAATAAAAATTTTAAATAAAAAAGTCTAAAAAAAGCCCTCTAAATATGAAATGAATAAAAATTAAAATATTTTCCTAAATCTCTGATAAAAATCTTAATATATCTCTGACATGCCATCATACATTATTAAAACCCTCGTAAGTAATATTTTATGAGTCTGAAATGTGTATCATGATTCTGGGAGCTACTTAATTCAATAGAATATTTTCTTGATTCTCTTTTCTGTATTTTTTTTTTGATGCTATAGGGAGAGAAGACAATGAACATGCTCCCAAAATTTTATTTTAATTTAACAAATAGACTGTGTTGTCTTCTACAAGCAGATCTATGCTTAGATGACAGTTCTGGTAAGGAGTTGATATTAATTATTTTCTAAGCATAACAGAAACTCAAACTATAAATGTCTTGCTTTCCCCCTGCCCCATCTTTATAGAGCACAATAAGTGGTTTACCAAATGATTCAAGTTATGTAAATTACAAAGATGGTCATTAATAAGGAAAGCAATATTTTCAAGTTAGAGTAGATACACATGGGATATCTAGTCAGCAGAAACTTCTTTGAAACTCAGAACCATATATTTCTATACTAACCTCTTCAATATCAAACTCACATGGCACACTGGAACATACCCTTGAATACAAACACACGATAGTCAAAACCACTTACTAATCCAAACTAGAACTGATATCTGACCCAGCTCAACCAATCATTACCTCAGACCCTGAAATTTGGAAATGGAGAACTGGAATTCTCCTAAGCTAACGTGTATTTCTGATTTCCATCAGAAGAAATTTTATAATTTACAGCATGGTGACTATAATTAATTATGCATTGTATTATATGCAAATTTGAAATTTTAGTTGAATAAATATTTAAAGTTATTAGGAGATAAAATAATTGTAACAGTTTTATTGAAGTAACATTTTATATGATTTAGAGGTAAAGGATCATACTCTTCAGGTGCTGTTACTACAACATCCACCACCAACATACCTGTAGCCTTTCATCACTGCCCACTGTTCTACCTCCCTATTTAGCTCTCTCCCATTTCCCCTCCTTCTCCTGTAACCTCAGTTCAACAGTAAGATTTCTAGGATTTTTTATTAGTTTGGCTTTATCTGACACTTTGTTTTGTTTCTTTACATGCCACATGTAATTGACATTGTTCCGTATTTGTCTTTCCCCTTTTCACTTATTTTACTTAGTAAAAAATCCCCTCCAGTTCCATCTATGTTGTTGCAAATGTCAGGAGTTTGTCTTTTATTTTTTTAACTTTGTATGGTGATGGATAATAACTAGATATCATTTCATTATGTATATATATATATTAAGTTGTACACTAGAAACTAATATAATATTATATGTAAATTATGCCTCAAGATAAAGAAAGGAGAAACAGATAAGATGATTAACTATCAGACACTATTATTTTTAATTTTTTTAAACAGGAAGTTTTCAGATACTTTAAAAACTAGAAGGGGCATTTTAACTCTGCTAATGTCCTTGGTTTTAGGAGTCTAAGATTATAAATCGAAGCTGCAACAATAAACTTTGAGCCATGCATGTGCAAAGAAAAACAAATTGATTTAACTGATAAAATCCAAAGAGGTTATTAAAAATGAAAGAGAGGAAAAAGAGGGATAAAATCTTTTAAAATAAATATAATAGATAATACAGAGGACTATTATTGTCCCACTTCTATTTGCCGAGGCTTCCTAAACCTCTTGATGGACACTTTTACTCTTTAAGCTTTCTGGGAAAAGCACTGAGATTATTTATGTCTCTTCTTATCCCATTCACTTCCTCACATTTTAGAGGTTATAACAATTGGCCATGATTGAAATCTTTTCAGACTACATGAACGATAACCAAATACAATGACAATGTACATAATGAGAATAAAAGAAACATCATTGTTAAGTTTTCTTATGACTTGAATTGAGATGTTAATACTAATCACTTGCTTTTATAAAGAGTTTGTTTCAATCTTTTTGTTTGCTTTTTCTCCTCACCACCCCCCTATGAATGTATTTTTTTTATTGCTGTGAATGTTTTATGAGTTGTGATTTATTTGTGTGTGTTGCATTTGATTTGTTACTGCCGTTCTCTACAGTTTTTAAAAATCTGATTAAAAATAACCTTTGTGATATAAAATGTGCGCTCTGCATTGTCAACTTGCTCACCAATCTTTCATGACCTACATCAAAGGGAAATCTAATGGTGTTTGCTTATGTTTTGCTCTCACAAGTAATTTGGTACTGCTACATTTCATTCTTAGAAGCAGGACTAGTCTTACTAATTATTACATATCTCATATTTTGCATTTTCTATTCCTTAGTATAAGCATTCTACTAAAATAACTAGTCTTGGGGTGAGGGGAGGTGGGATAGAGATCGGGATGAAGGCATAAAGAGCTCAAGGGACTGAGGTGATGGTGCATGGGTGAAATGGTGGTGGGAATTCCCTGGGGACTAAATGATGTCAAACATAAATAAATCTTTTTTAAAAAGTGAAAATTAAAAAGTTTTAACAACAACAAAAAAGGAAGATCAACATAAATATGTGATTTTCCTGGATAATTCAAATATAGCTTGTCTGCTGGAAAGAGGTTTATTTGCATTAATTCTATTTTTCTTTCATGTTCCATGAACATGAGTTTGAATTCAATAAAACTGAAATTCAAATCTGACAATCACTAATTAACAAAGTGGTGATTTTGACAAAATTTAATAAAATGGTGATTTTTGACAAAGTTACTACATTTGGACTACAGTGAAAAGGTGAGGGGCACTTAAATAAATGAGGATTGTTATGTAGATTAAAAAAATAACTGGTATGAGTCAATTTAAGAATAAAGCCACTCCAAATTTCTGAAATTCTATAAAGTTAAGAGATAAAAGACAAATACGGTAACCAAGACACATTATTTGTCTTTAATGATTCATTGTCAACTTTCTAAATCATTACCCATGCATATTTATCCTGCAAGACAGAAATAAAAGACTCACATAAAGGTAAAGGGAGACTGATGAAATATGCTGAGTCAAGTCCTTATGGTAAGCTCATCAAAGATAAAGAGGAGGCAGTTTCAAGATAATTTACATGTGAGCAGAAGCTGTATTTGAGAGACAGTCACATAATGTGTTTATGTAAAGCATGTATGCATGATAACAAATCTCAAAGGAAAAATTAGAAGAGGAGAGATAGCTCTATTTTGCCAGATCTATTTTAGGAAAGGGGAGTCTTCCAGAAGTCCTTACCTATGCAGAGTATCAGAATTAATTAGTCTATGATTTGAGTAGCTCTCTTTTAAACTCAGAAAAAGAGCATTTAATATTTGGAAAGAGAATTCATTGTATGAGGAAACAGAGAAAATCACTGACAATTTACATGCAAACACACACATACATACATCATTTATCCATATATTTCTGGTTGAACTTTACATTTCTAGCTTGAAAAATAAGCTGGCACCAAAACCAGATAAAGACACAAATGACAGGAAAACTATAGCTGATTTGCTCTCATGAATATAAATGCAAAAATACTCAACAAGAGATTAACAGTGTAAAACCAGCAATGTATAAAAATAATTATATGCCATGACCTAGTGGGATTCATTCCAGGTATGACGAGTTGGCTCAATATTTGAAATGGAGTAATTTAATTCATCAATCAACAAGCTAAAGAAAAACATCATATGTTCATATCAATAGATACAGAAAAAAGCATTTGAAAAAATATAAATCCATTCAAGATAAAATGTCTCCACAAATTTGGAACAGAGGGGAACTTTCACAACTTGATGAAGAATACACACACACACACATATAAACATGCATATACACATAAATATGAAATTATTTATGTTTTTTCTTATCCCACTCACCCCTTCACATTTTGGAAATTATAATAATTGGCCATGATTGAAATCTTTTTAGACCACATGAATGATAAGCAAATACAATGACAATATACACAATGGTTATAAAAGAAACAGCATTGTTATCTTTTTTTAATTATATAATTTTTAAAAGATTTATTTATTTATGCATACAAGAACTGGGATATGGGCCAGAGGTGTGGGGGTGAGGGGATTGCCAGAGACAGAGTGGGGAACAGAACAGGCAGATCAACCGAAGTACCATGCTGAGGGGAGCTGCGGGGGAGGCAAGAGATGGCTACCATGCCTTGTGGGTCCCCTCCCTGGCTGGGGATCGAATTCGTGCTGCAGTGGCTGCAAATGCTTCATAGTGCAATGCTTGACCCCTTGCGCCACCAGGAAGGCCCTGTTAAGTGATCTTAACGTATGTGTTTGTGTGTGTGTGTAATTCTACAAGTAAAATATTTTAAGGTGATAAAAGATTTCACCGTTGGATCAGAAATGAGGCAAGGACATTCCCTTCAACACTCCCACTCCCATGTAATAATCTATTAGAAATTCTAGCTAATGCAGTCAGACAAGAAAAGGAAACACAGGTATACAGGTTGAGAGGTATCAAAATTTTCTTTTTTTTTCATGATAACATGATCATCTATATAGAAATTCTAAAGAAGCAACAAAAATGTAACTATTTTAATTGCAGGATAAAAGGTTCATACAGAAAGGTCAATTACTTATACCAACAATAAACAAAATTTGAAGTTAAAAGCACTATCTCATTTACATTATTGACAATTCATGAAACTCATGAAATAGTGAATATTTTTTATTATGAACTTTGTTGATAATTCTATAATTTGTTCATAGTTCTATTAAAAAACTAGAAAACTGATGCAAAAAATATTTAAATAAATGAAGAGATACTCTGTTTTTGAGTAGGAAGAACTAATTGTGTTAAAATGTAAGCTCTTCCTCTTACTCAAATCCTTAGCACATTATTTTGAAGATATTAACAAATTGATTCTTAAGTTTATATAAAAAGTCAGAAGACTCAGATTAGCCATTTAATACTGACAAAGTAAAGCAAAGTCAGAGAACACTCACTACCCAATTTCAGGGTTCATTAAAGCTACAATAATCCATACAACATCTTAGTGAAAGAATAGACAATGAAATAGAATGGAGAACCTAGCAGAAATTTTAGGAGAGTAAAATTATTCTGTTTGAAAATGTACTAGTAGACATGTGATATTATGTTTGTCAAACCCATAGAACTATAAGTGAATCTTAATGTATACTATGCACTCTATATTAAGAACTAAAATAATGTATCAATATTGTTTAATTGTAACAAACACACCACACTAATGCAATGCATTAGTAATAGAGGAATTGAAATGGTAATATTTGCTCAATTTTCCCTAAATCTAACACCATTCTAAAAAAATATAGACTTAAAATTTTGAAATTTTAAAAGATATAAGAGCATCAGCCAGAAGTAGGGCAGTAGTCTTTAATGCTTCCCTCTTTCTTCACAACTGTTCTGCATTCAATGTCCTAAATTATTTTCAAATTCACTTGCTTTTCCTTTTAGCTCTACTGCCACTTTCTTATAGAGATTCTCATTATCTCTACCTGGATATTTCTGTAACTTTCTAGTTGCTTTTCCTTGCTTCCTATCTTACAGTCTTTCAGTTCACTCTTCAAAATAGCAGAGTGATCCTTTAATTCAAAATGCATCATGTCAATATATTGCTTAAAACTCTCCACTGATCTTATTTGCCAAGTTTTACTCCATGTTTTCTAAGTCACTTTATAATTTTGTAGTTATTAATCATTCATTTCTTTTGCTACATTTCTTTCTTACCTTTTAGGCTTGAATTAAATACTTCACTTATTATACTTCTACCAGAATAATCCTTTGTGTGCTCTTCAGTCTCAATATCTGGTACTCTTAAGTCTTGAATATTTTCCTTGCCATTTTTCTTCTCGTAGTTTTGTTTTATCATTTTGCATTTTGCTCAGATATTATAATACCTAGAAATTATTCTACTGACCCACATATCCCTGAGTTAAATATCTCTCTTAAACAAACTTGAGTTTCCCTTAACATGATTTGCAAAATACTTGCTTTCGTCTTAATAACTCCATTTAATCATTATCTCTGAAAGGACATATACCTACATTTTACATTGAGGTCAACCCATAATCTATGGTATAACAAGTTCCCTATTACATACTTGTCAAAAACACATAAACATTTAGAATCAGTCCTAATAATGTCTCACTGTTAAGTTCATGAATTAATGAAAAATTAATGAAATTGATTAATAATTTGGAAAAAAAGTAAAGTAAATAAATTATTATAATATTAAATTCTTCTGATTTTCCAGAACCCTTCTAATAAATAATTTTTGTTAACAATTTTAATAAGCTGTAATAAGCATGCCATACAATACACTCATTTATTGATAGAATATACTATTTCAATGGTTTCAAGTATATCCAGAGTTATGCAATTATCATTGCAATCAATTGTAGAACATTTTCACTATCTCACACACAAACAGCAGCAGCAACAACCACCCTGAACTCTTTAATCATTATCTATAAGCTGCTCATGCTCCATACCCTAAGTATCTATTAGCTCACTTTCTGTCTCTACAAATTTGTCTATCTGGATATTTCATGAAAATGGGACTTTATAATACATGGCTTTGTGTCAGACTTTTTTCACTTGGTATAACATCTGCAAGTGTTCAAGTCAGTTTTGATCATTTTAGTTCATGGAAGTTTTCAACATGGAAGTTTTCAACAAAGGAGCTAACTATAGCATATCCAAATCTAAACTAATCCACTAGTTGAAACAGTTTTTAATATTGTACTTGACATTTCTATTGACCAATATACATTTTACCAAATAGGTTTTATATGAGAACGTTTATGTTATGAGGGACTTATTTTTTAGACTAGCCGTGTCATTTGGAACTTTGCAACGGTTCATTATATGCTCTAAATAGGATACACGTTTTTCGCCACAACAGTTTACTTCAGTGCATTGTGGATTAGATAATAATAACAAATAATAATTTTTTGTGTGTTTAGTCTCCATGTATAGTTACAGTGTCTCAGGAATATTATTTGACTAAATCTTACTCCCTTTGAGAAAGAGTTTAGCATGGTCCTGAAAACACATAAAGCTGTCTTTGTTTAATACCATTTGGTATTATCTTCCAATAGTTAGCTTTAAAAAACTGATGAAATACACATTCATACTTCAGAGCACTTGTGACCAGTTGATTTTCTCCTGATAAAAAAAAATATTAACAGCTCCAGTTTGCTTCATTATGTATGCAATAAAGTAGCTAATGTTCTTTTCCTGCCTTTTGTAGAAATGGTAAATGAATATTTGGATTCAGGGTAGAGCTTCCTCTTGGGGAAGCAATCGAAGCTTAGACTGACATTCCCTAAGCCCCAAACCTTGTTAAAGTGGTTTCAGTCCTGGGGACCTAATGTGCTGATTGCTTCCCTAGAAGGAGACTCATTGCTTGTTCCATTCGGTCCTATTACTGAAGGTCTAATTACATCTATTATGCTGTTCAGTTTCACAGAAGATTGAGGAAGGAAATTAGGGGTGTTAGGGGATGGGATTGGGGGCATGTAACACACACACACACATTGTGGGTTTTGAGAAATGAAGTGGTGACCAAACTAGAATATTTGTGAGATTATATCTAAACTATCAAGTGTGTTACTGTAACAAGACTAAATGGAGATGGTTCCAATCGTGTATGATTGCCCAGGCAACAGGGAACCAATTACACTGTCAAAATCTGAGATACTGGAACTTAAAAGCCCCACAGGACTTCTTTGTAACCAAACACATTTTTATTTTTTTGCCATCAGTAAAAGGGCAAGTAAAGTATTTTTTATCCTATCATAAAGTATCATTTACATTTTCAGCTCCCCAAACTTTTCCTATCCTATTTTCTCCCTGTGTAGTGCAAACAGTCAATGCTTATCCTATGCTTTTGTGTAGATTAGATAAAGCTGTTATCATGGCCTAATAGAGCTCAAAATGGAAAAGGAAAGGGGTAGAAGGAGACTCATTATTTTTTAAATGGCTTCACTTTTCCCATAGGAATCCTATAGATTCCACTTAGCAGAAGCTCATTCCAGCACTGATTAAGTGGGAAAGACACAGAATCTCAAAAGGTCAGACCTATAATCATGTAACCTCAGGGGTTGATATGGAAAACTTCTTAATCCATCTTGAATTTATGCCATCGTCTAACAAACTTTAACACTTGATATAATATTAAGAACATATATAACATATATATGTGTGTTGTGTATACATACAATTCAGACAAATGTCAGCATGCATACATTTGTGTGTGCATGTATCGATAGCTGAAGGCTGACTACTTTAACTCACAGTTACCTGATTTACATGAAACATTTTATTTGTTAAGTCATCTTCTATTTAGTATATTTACCGTATTTATATTATTGATTTTATTTTATATTTGAAGTTTGTAAAACTACAACAAATTAAGATTACTTGGAACTGGCTTTATATTTGTGGGGAACAATTACACATTGTAGAGTTTAAAGATTTTTAAAAGTATGTAAAAGAAATATGATAATAGAAAAAGAAGAAAAACAAACAGAATTCTTAATGTGTTTCAAAACTGTATGCAAACCTGTGATAAACGCTTCTTTGTGAAAGAAATATACACGTGAAACTGGATGGCTTAAGCTGGACAAAGCTTGGTTTTCTGTCTCTTCAAATGCAATTTTACTTATTTTAGTAAAGAATTATTAGTCAATACTTCATTAAAAATGACTTTGGTCAAAAGCTGAAGGTTTTTTCTCATCACACCTTAAAATGCCATCTCTATTTATGTCTTCACATAAATTTGTAGTCATTTCTATCGCCTTTATGCTGAGTGAAGCACCCAAATACAAAATGTTAAATCAGTCATGAACCTCTGTGCTTGCTTATCTGAGTGGAAGAAAATAGATTGTTCCTCTCTCTCTCCTTAGTCCAAGTAGTTATTAAGTTAAGCCTGGAAGAAAATTGACCTTGGAGTTGTCTTGAGCTGTGAGATTGAGAAAAGGTGTGATGGTTTCTCATTTAGACATTATTCCACTCCCCTACTTCCTGGCAGACAACATAATCTTATAAGAGTAAAGGAAAAGGAAGTGGGCTAAGTGGCATAGTATCATTTTTTCACTATATGAGTGGTTTTCCCTTTTCAGGTTTTATGAAGTATTTTCCATCCCTATTTTGTTCTACTTCCAAAAGAAAAGTAAGAAAGGAAGAAGAGAGAACCAGAAGTTCAGAACAAGTGTTTTCTATCTCTTTTGATTATAGGAAAGCAATGAGAAAGTACACAAATGGGACAATAAAGAAATGAATGTTTTCATTTCTTTGTAGCAGTGGACATAACAAATGAGTAGGCAGAAAACTCTCCGGTTTGTGAGTGGTAGAGCACAGCAGCTAGGAAGTGAGCAGACCAGTGATAAGAGCAGGTGACTTCTGGAAACAGGACATACCTCCCCTGATTCTATATAGCTAGGCTGAATGTCAGTCCTATGACCCTGTTAACTTCTCTGTGCCTTATTTTGCTCATCTAAAACATCGACATAATAATAAAGATAGCACTTTTTAATACATACAAGAACTGTGGTGTAGGCCAGAGGTGTAGGGGATGAGAAGATTCACTGGAGACAGAATGGGGAGCAGAACAGGCAGATCTACTGAAACACACTGCTCAAGAGAGTTGCAGGTGAGACAGGAGAGGTCTGCTGCACCATGTGGGTCAGCTCCCTGGCTGGGCATCAAACTTGTGCCACAGTGGCTGACGAGTAGCTTGATAGAGCTAAGACTTTAACCCCTGTGTTATCAGGGAGGCTCCCAACAATTATGATAGTTTTAAGAGTTGACAACTGAATGAAACAATGAATACATTGATAAGCAGGGTGACTAGAACTTAGCAAGTGCTCCTAAAAGTTAGCTGCTGATCATATTGATGTTGGGAAGCAAAGACATCCTGAATGCTGGCAAAATTCTTTTTGTCCTAATCACCAAGGATAGTAATGAGAAAGTACATATAATTGGAAGTAATTTCCAAGCACAAGTATTTTAACTAATTGACTTGAATAGGTCAAGTGTTTTAATATCTTCAGGAAATAAATAACTGATGAAAAAAGACAGCAGAGCTTCTAGCTCAGCCCAGGGACCTGGTATCAGAGAACAGAGATGGTAAGGAGATATATACTCTTGAAAGAGGGAAAACCCATATGGAGAAGAAGGGGTGCCCCAAATATGCTGAGTCTCCAATTAGGAAAAGAACAGAGAAAGTATTCTAGGCTATACTACCCATCCCACATCTCTCAGGCTTGGTACTGGCCATGAACTGAAAAAGCAAAGATTGCTAAATCTTAGATGTGGAACCCTAGAAAGGAGGGATATCCATGGTAACACAAATATGAGACCAACCCCAGCACATACCCCCCAGTGGGACAGTTTCCCACCCCAGTCTAGTGTCTTCCAGTTTTTCCCAGATTCTGTTGAGTCAATAGTTGCAAAAATATGTCTTAGTACCTACTGAAGCAAGAAAAAAAAAATGAAATAAGATCACAATGCCACCTGTAGAAAGAGTAGTTCAACTTTCTAAATCACTGCTACAGATATAAATATATATATATGAATATATATTAAATTGTAAAATGTAGAGAAGCAAAACAAAAATAACATACAGTACTTAGCAACTTGAGGTCTCAGTGGAATATTACATCATACGAAGAGAACAATTCTCCAAAATCCAATTACAATGACATGGCAGATGATACCTCCCTCTCAGATAGAGGGTTCAAAATTGCTCTAATAAATAAACAATAGGAGATAGAACAAAACTCAGAAAAGCAAGTCAAAGTAATTTGAGAAAACACAGAAAGCTAATCAAAGAGATACAACAAAATATAAAATATGCATATGAATGACTTGAATGGAAGACCTGAAACCATCAAATGCATGTAAGTAAACAGGCAAAATACTCCACAACATTGACTTCAGGATTGACTTTTGTGACTAAAGTACAAAGGCAAGGGACATAAAAGCAAAAATTAATAATTGGGGTACATCAAACTGAAAAGCTTCCATACAGAAAAATAAACTGTTATTAAAATGAAAAGCAACCTTACTGAATTAGAAAATATATTTGCAAATAATACATCCAGAAGTCGCTAATAGCAAAGGTCTGCAATGAACTCATACAATTCAAAACAAAAAAGATATAAGCCTCCTCCAAGAAAAAATAGGTAAAAGATAAAACAGAAGCCTTTCCAAGAAGACATACAGATGTCTAACAGATATGTGAAAAATGTTTTTCATCATTTACCAGGAGAGAAATGCAAATGAAAAAATCACATGGGATATCATCTCTCACCCTTGAGAATGGCCCATATCAAAGATACCAGAAATAATAGTGTTGATGAGCCTATGGACACCCAGAAACCCTGATACACTGTTAATGGGTATATAAACAGATACAGCCCCTATGAAAAACATTATGAAGCTTTCTCAAAATATTAAATATATTTACCATATGGTCCAGCAATTCCAATCCTAGGTATCTACCACAGAACACAAAACTCTAATATGAAGGGATACATGCACTTAGATGTTTATTGAAACACTATTTACAAGAGTAAAGTTTTGGAAAAGCAAAGTGCCCAAAGACCAATCAGTAGATGAGGAACATGTAATACATATGCACAGTAGAATATGACAACTAGAGAAAGGATAGACTCTTTCCATTTGTGACAATATGGATGGAACTGGAGGGGATCGTGCTAAGCAAAGTAAATCAAAAGGAAAATACCAGATGGTATCATTTATATGTGAAATATAGAAAAACAAAACAAAGTGTTAGATAAAGCCAAACTCTTAACAAACCTTATAACCAATCTAATTTGTATTGTGATGCAAATAGATTATACAAAAGCAAAGTATCATAAAATAATAATGTAGAAGGAACATAGTAATGTTTTGTATTATATCTTACCATTTTCCCAAGTATTGCTCAATTTCACTAATTTTGTTGTACAGGGTCACAGTCATGGTTTTAAAAACACTGCTCAGGGGAAACACCAGCAGCAACGTCTGCCTGAGGCCACAGTAGTGCATACACACTTTCAAGACCACATATGACTACCTAGAACATACACAGGGGACTTGAGGGTTGGAGGAAGTAAGGAATGTACTTGCTTCCCATTTCAATAAAACAGCCTGTTCTTATTTCAGTTTCCTCTTGTATTCTCAGCAATGGAAATGTGAATATACATACTTGCTATTTTGTGTTTTCATGCCCGTTTTCTCAAATATGCATAACATGAAAAATGAATAGCGCTAAAGCCATTTTGTTAAATATGTCTATTACAGAGATGCTATGGTTCAGTGCTAATGGACTTTTTTGGTCCTTTTGAGTTCCTGATTTTGCTTGCTATAGTGATTTATGGAAGGCCAGAGTGTTTTCCTGTAACAAAGGTCTGTCATGTTAAATACTCACCAGCTCTCTGCTTTGTACCACGATTCACATTAATTTTCTTATGATTCAACTCCTGCATTCAATCCATCATGAGTCCTATTGATTTTACCTCAAAAAATACACACACACACACACACACACACAGAGTTCCCATTCTATTTCAATCCAACATCATTTCTACCCAAGATATTATGGTTGCTTCTCAATTGCTATCCCTGCTTCCAGACTTGACTCCAAGCAGCCATTGTCCATTCCACCAAGTTGCTAAGTTCAAATTAGGCCAAGTATCCTACTTGTATGAATAAAAAAATATAAAGAGATATGGCTTATATCTGATGTGTGTGTGTTTGCTCACAAATATTTTTCACAAGTAGCATATTTTCCGTATAGGAGGCATTCCAACTTCAAAGTCCACTTTCCCAGCTATTAAGAACTCTCTTCTCTCCAGTGTTTCTATGTACCAGTCATGTTCACCAGATATTTTGAACTTTTTCCAGCTGAAATACTATATTTTGCATGACTACCACCCTTCCATTCTGTATGTTTCAGTTCAAAAGGCATCTTAAATAAGTCTTTGCTAAATCAGTTCCCACTGAATGTTTCCTTTATCATGCCATCACAATCTTAATCAACCTTGTTGATGTACCTAATACTTTATCTTCTTATGGTTTTTCTACCTCTGTTCAAAAAAATGAACAAAAATAATGAAATTTATATGGAAAACAAAAGCCTTCCAATAACAAAAGCAACCCTGAGATAAAAGGAGAGAAAAGATATATTATTAGCTGACTTCAAAGTTTATTATAAAGCAACAGTATTAAAACAATATAGTGTTGGCACTAAATAGATAATATTAAAGGGTATATTCAAAAAAAAGCAAGAAATAAATACACACACACACACGCATACATACACCTAACCTACAATAAAGCAACCAATACCATACAAGGGAGAAAGTACAATGTCTTTAATAAACGGTGATGGGAAAACTTGAAGAGTGAAGTTAGATCACTCTCTAACTCCCTACACAAAAATAAATTGCAAAAGGATTAAAAATTTGACATAAGAACAATAACATCTATAAAAGAAAACACTGGCAATATGCTGCATGACATAAAAAATAAAGACAATTTTGGGGAACCTGGTTCCTATGACAAGGGAAATAAAAGCAAAAATAAGCAATTGGGATTACCACAAGTTAAAAAACAAGTATTAAGATACATGAGAGTATTTAAAAGATTTCCTATTGAATGGGAGAAAATATTCACAAAATAGATAATGGACATGGGGTTAATGTGCAAGATATATAACAAAATACAATTCAACAATAGAAAAGCAACCCAATTAATAAGTGGACAGCAGATCTGCACAATTCACAATAAGAATATCCTGAAACCCCAGAGATACAGGAAAAATGTTTGTCATTGCTTCCAATAAGAGAAATGCAGGTTAAAACTGCAATGCCAAACTGTATCATAACCGTAAGAATGGCACATAGTAAAAAGATCTCCAAATACAAGTGCTAAGAGTATGTGGAGAAGGAGGAGTCCTATGACACTATTTGCGGGAATAGAAATTTATGTAGCCATTATGGAAAGCAATTTGGATTAATCGTAAAAAAATGAAAATGGAAATACCATTTGACCCTGAAATCTGACTCTTGGGCATCTATTCCTCCCCAAAATAAAACCATCAATGTAAAAATCTATTTGCCCTATGATGTATATTGTAGCACTATTTACAACAGCTCATAATAACCAGAAAACCTTATATGTTCTAATATATTTATTGAAGCACTGTTAACAAGAACTAGGACTTGGAAGCAGCCTAAATATCCATCAGTAGAAAACTGCATCATGAAGATGTGGTGTGTGCATACTCTGGAATACTACTTAGTTACAGAGAAAGATGAAATATAGCTCTTAACAGCAAAATGGTAGGACTTGAAGGGAAAAATAAAATAAAACCCACTGAATTTTGTACTTTCTCAACTCAAAGTTACTTGCAGAATATATGAAAGTGTAGTCTAGTAAGTTAATTGTTGACAAGTGTTTATTCATCAAATGATCTTATTCATCAAATGAATTAGAAAAATTATGCATTGTATTTTCCCTTTTTGATCAACATTGGTGTTTATCTAATATACTCACAGTTGATAATGATTTTCATTGATAATTATCGTTTCAAGGCAGACAAAAACAGGAGAAATATTCTATTTAACATATCAATACTTTTATAGCTTCCTTTAAGTGTCCTATTTCCATATCAATTAAATACAAATACAGAAGATTGGCAGTCATACGTCTAGATAAATATTCGTGCATTTTTTTGTGTGAGACAGATATTGTTGAGGTCTTTTCAAGGATACTTTATAGTATCACTGGATAAACAGATATCAACCATGCCAGTTCTAAAATTATTTTTTATTAAATTCTGTTATTTTTATTGAGGTAATCTAGTTTATGACACTGTATGTTATTTAAGGGTATAGGTTTCTAATGCCTCAAATACATATAACTACACAATGCCCAGCATGAAACCATATTTCACTTGGTCTCTTATCCCATTTTACTCCCAGCCCCAACCTGCATCCTTTTGGTAGCCTCCATTATGCAGTCAGAGTCTTATATATGCCTCTAAGCCAGGTGCATGTCTTCTTTGGATAAGTGCCTGTTTAACTCTCTTGCCCACTTCTTGATCATGCTACTTGTTTTCTTTGTTGAGTTGTATGTGTTCTTTGTAAATCTTGGATAACAGCCCCTCATCAGATGTATGATGTAAAAATATTTTCTCCCATTCAGTAAGGTGAAAGTTTTCAATGAAAAATATAAATATCCATGTCATGATTCTATTTGTCTCTAATGAAACTGACCAATCTAGAGAGAATGCTATGCTATGGTTATTAGATTCAGTCTAAGGGATGAAAACCATTGAGTTTTTCCCACAAGACAGCTTTTGGCAGTGTGCATTTCGAATACCCTTCTCCTACCACCATCACAAATTTCTTGTGTAGATGAGGAGTTTCTAGGGTAGCTTTAACTTTGATTTTGAGTGGAGCTGTGATGCTTCACTCGAAATAACTTAATGGATCGTGACTGACACTTCCTCCACTTTGCCCCGATCAGGTGGTGGAGAACCCTCTGCCTAAGTTTTAATCAGAGAATCTCTTCTTCTTATAAAATGGACATCCACAGGTTTTGGGGATTCTAAGAGTGAGTAGCGAGGGAAAAGTGCCCTGGTGGCAAACAATAGTGTGACTGAGAAATAATAATAAAACCAAGCAAATGTTGGTCTGCTTTCTATTCTTACCAGGTTTCAGAAATTCTGAACAATGAGAGTGAAAAAAACAAAAAACTCCACCAAAAGTCTTGTGTTGGTCTGAGTTCAAAGTAATTGCTGCAGTTACTTTTAAGTTTTAATAATAGCTACATTAGCTACAGATTGGCACCTTTTAATTACTTACACATCAATATACACTATATTCTGCCTGGAAACTAATTTGGAAAATTCCCAGTCTCTAATGCACATAGACTGAGTACCCTAGAAACAGATTTGTAGTGTAAGTTTCTAATGTTCTATGCAGTTCAAACTGGTTTTAGTTGCAGTCTGTGTCTCTGATCACTGTGGGATTACATTTTCCTGTAATTAAAGAGTAGATCTGAAATTACCAATGTTAGAGTGAAGTTGAAGAAATGGAGCCTGAGTCACAGCAGTTTTGTGATTCTATGTGTCTACCAGGAGATTTGTTTGTGTCTAACATATAAACTGTGAAACAGATTGCAAACTAAATGTTGTCTTAGACCATTCAGGCTGCTGTAACAAAATACCACAGACTGGTTAGCATAGACACAGCCAACACCCATTTCTCACTGTCCCAGAGGCTGGGAGTGTAGGATCATGGCACCAACACAACGAATGTAGTGAGGGATTCTGGTTCAGAGAGGGTGACTTTCTGCTGTGTTCTCACATGGTAGACAAGGGCTCTCTCTGCAGCCTAGTTGATAAAGACACTAAACCCATTTATGCAGGCTCTACTTTCATGAGGAGTCTCCCATAATTCCACCTCTAAATATCATCAATATGGGGCTTTTGGGGACACAAACATTCTGAACATAACAGAGATATACTATATTTGTTGAATGAGTGCGAATTTTAGCTCATATAGTACATTAATGAACCTGAATAATGCCCCTAAAATTTAAATTTATTCTTTTTAAAAAATTGATAATGGTGACATGTACTAGAACATTGATGGTGAAGTGATGTAGTGTATACATTCACTGAAGCATGAACTCTACCCCTGAAACTTATGTAGAATTGTAAGCCAATGGTTACCTAATAATATATTGTTTTAAAATACAAAGAACAACTAAAATTATGATTATTGATGACATATGATCATTATTAAAAATAATTTGATTTTATAGAAGAGAGGGCTATTGGAAAAATAATCTGCTCCGGGTGTGAAATATGAAACCAGTCCATGATAAAAGTCTAGAAATCACAGGATTGGAGTAATCCAAGAAATTCTCAAGAAATGCCTTTTAAAACTGATTAGAATTGGGGCCTCTCTGGTGGTGAAAGGGGTTAAGGTGCAGCACTATGAAGCTATCCATAGCTACTGCAGCACTAGTTTGATCCCCAGCCAAGGACGTGACCACATGGTACAGCAGACCTCACCTGTCTTGCCCAATGCTCCCCTCAGCAGTATTTCAGTAGATCCAACTACTCTGCTCCCCACTCCTCTGGCCTATACCCCAGTTCTTGTATGCATAAGTAAATAAATATTTCAAAAATGATTAGAATTATTAAAAAATAAATGAAATTCCTTAGAATTAAAGAATTTCCAGGGGAACTGTAGCAGATGCTGAGTGAAAACTTATCAGAGATTTTGTAAAAGAGCTCCCATTGTATATCAAAGAGTTAAAAGTGATTCAAAACTCACATTTCTTTTTCAAAACTCTGATACTTCTATTCAATCTATCCTTAACAGTTTTCTATCATTCCATGACAAATGCCTAAAACATAGTATTTTCAACCAATATTTATTTTTTCATAGTTGCTGCGTATCAGAAAACTGGGCATGGCTTAGCTGGGTGGTTCTAGCTCAAACTCTCTCGTGAGAATGCTGTCAATTTGTGGCCAGCTGGGAAAGGATCTGCTTGCAAACAAACTTAAGTCATGTGACTATTAATGGAGCTCAAATAGGAGTGAACAAACTACATTTTACTGAAACAAAGTTAAGCTCGTTCATTTAGATATTGTAAGTGTGTAGATGGTTGTTTTTAGTATACAATGGCAGAGTTGAGTAAGTGTGTGTATTAATTGAGGTTTTCTATATTTTGATTCACTGACATTTTCTTACCTTCCTGATCTGTGGATACTTCCCTTCCCAGATTAGCTGATTCCTAGATAGTAAACAACTTGCCTGAAAGAACTCAAAACTCAATATAGAGTGGTATCTCCAACCTTCTCTTTTTCTACTGGGGACTGTTATTGCCTGCTCGAATCAGCCCAGAGCCAGGTACTAGATAACTAGGGCAGCCCTATACCCAAAGTCTGCTAAAACTATTCAAAATAACATGCAATCCTAAACTTGCTTAATCTCTTTACCTTATCTTGCCCATTCTTTTCCAGGGAAACCACAATGAAGATTCTCACCTGCATTCTATCTCTCAAACGGACTCCTTATTTTACCTATGTACATAGCCTTCTACCCTTGTTTGGCAAGGTATACCTCTGTATCTAGGGGGCAGTGAGTATCATAAAAATATTTACTTCATGACAATAATTTTCACGGCTGTGTCTTATTACATCTATGTAATGCAAATCCTATGTTTTATTAAAACATTGGGACAGTGGCTACACAGCCTGCAAAGAACTAAATGTTTTACTATCTGGCCCTTTTGAAGAAAAAGCTGATAGTCATTTTAGAATTTGCTCTTCCAATTTTATTCACATGGCTGTTGGCAGACCTCAGGGGATTTCAAGCTTACTTACATGAGCTTCATGCTAGGGTGATAAACTATTCCTTACATTGAACTTTCAAGGCTAAAAGCAGAAAAGTTCCAAGAATACTAAAACTGGCCATCCTATTGAGACAAGACAGCTAGTTTTCTCCAAACTGAGCAGTCAGAGAACAAGTACCCAAGATAGAAGCCACAGTCCTTTTAAAACTCGCCCCAGCATTGACATACCAACAGTCTTGCTGTGGCCACATTCTATTAGAATGAAGCTAATAAGTGCAGAACACAACCAAAGATCATCTAAGGCTACAGATAGGTTTACTGGGAGTCAATTTAAAACTACTTACCACACCATCCTCATCCTTTGCTTTCCTATGTTTTCACTAGCAGAGCAATAAATGAAAAAATGTTTTAAATTTGCACTGAACACAAGTCAACTTTCCTGGTGCTGTTATTACATATATAGCAATTGATAAAATAAGGGATCAAAAGTGTGTGATACACATAAACCATACTTTGTGTGGCAAAGGTATGAAGTCATGATAAAACACGAAATTTCATCTCTACTCTGAAAATTAGTGTGAAACAGCTCATATCACTAATACATGACTGCGGCTTAATGGCATACCTTCTTCAATGCACCTCTGTGAACTGTGGGAAAGCACAGTTAAAATTATCTCCCTGTGAATTCAACAATGTCTGGAAATTCTGTTTGGTGTTCATCATAGTTGTTATCCAGCTAAATTTAAGAAATATATAACCATCTGTATTTAAAATAATAGATCATAAATTATCTGCTCATTGAGATATTTCTCTCCTTTTTATCCGCTCTTTTAATTTCTCTCCTTTGTTCTAGAAAGGAGCTCATTAGCTGTATGATTACTTAATAAGCATCTACACTGGAATTATAATTTCCTCTTAATGTGGGTAATCTTTCCATTCATTCCTTTTCTTTTAGAAACATCTGCTTGGAAACATGATCTTTATTTTTGAGATATCATCTATTTCTATAGTTTCTTCCCTTTTGAAGCTCCAATCTTGAGCTCTGATATCACCATTAGGTACCCTGGAATATCTTATAATGCCACAAACAGAGGATTATGATTTCATGGCTGGAAGCAGCAGTGGGAAGCCCACTATTAAAAAAAAAAAAGTAAAAAAAAAATCTGTTAAATTCCTAGTTAATTTTAAAATGAGGAGCTAAATTTAAAAAGAAAGCCTTAATTTGTTTCTGCAAGTGTGCTGTTTTTTTTTCAAACTTGTCTTTATCTGATTTAGAAGAATTTACCATTCAATCTGTGATTTTTATGAGTTGCCAAGTTTCTCAAACTTTGAGGGACATTTTATTTAACTTATCTGAACTCTGCCCATGTCTATATGCAGTAGGTTATGGAATTGTGAATGAGCTGATATTGTCACTTAGTTTCCTTAATGATATATACTGATCTCCACAGTCATACCAATCACAAGGCAATTCCCAAAGATCATTAAGAATACAAAACAATTGGATTGAGAGTTCTGCATTTTATTTGCTTCATAAGTATACACAGCCTCTGTCTAAAATAAATATCATAGCACTGAGAAACTCAGATTAATTTAAATTTTACTGCATTCATCATGATCAAAACATCAGCTTCCAGAACAGTGATGTTGTTTATTGCAGAGAGAAAATACCATATGGAAAGGGAGCCCAGGGACCAAGACTTTGGACTTCGCTGCTCCTTGTTTCAATCATTGACCTTGGGCAATTCATGGGGCCTCCCAGGACCTCCATTTCATGGGGATGATAATAACATGAAAACATCTACCACAACTTCTGCCTAGGGATCCTCTAAGAATTAATGAGATGGTGTTTACAGAACATTTTGATTCTCTTAGACACAATGTGAAAGACAGCTAAGAAATATTTTAAGATACTTAAATCAGGATTAGATTCCGGTTTGGATAATTTTAAAGGAGCTTTACCAAGTCTGACTGTACTTTGGAAAGCAAAGGTAACAAAGTAATCAAATTGAGTTGCATGACAGATTTGGAGACAGTCTAATGATCTTTATCAATTTTGAAGATGATTCTGACAAACCAAACTAATCTCGAATTAAGTGAGGAAATATGCAGAAAATTGTGTGAGATAAAACTGCCCAAAATGTATTTATTTCCTGTTAGATATTACTTTTCTATACTTTTTACAAATTAGTCTACATAAAATGTGCTAAACATATAAAAAAAGTAACTTCCAAATGATAATATAGTTTTATTTGTATATGACTTGCATATTACTGTAAAGATTCCTTTTGTATGTACATGAGGTTTACATTGATTAGACAATGGGATGTCAAGAAATTTCTTACTTTCTTTAAATAACTTTTGTAACTGTTCAGAGATTCCCCACAATAAGCAAAACACAGAACTAATCTTATTTTTAAAATTGAAATAATTTTTATAGATGGAGATGATAACTTTCTCCCTATTTCTTAAGGTTTTGTGATACTCAGTTGAAAGTAAATTCACTATGGAAATTGTAAATGCCTCTTCAAATGTGTATTGTTGATGAGATTATACTCCAAATTTGAAGCCATTTAAAAATGACTATTTCTCTGTCCATTCCAGGAATATCCTCCCTTTGCAGCTGTGTAAAAATATTTCCTTCATTTGGAAGCCAACCCGAGATCACTTTTACATAAGTTAGAAAAAAGTACAACACATTTTCTTCACACCTCAAATATCACAGATGGAAAACTGTCATTTTGCCTCTCTATTTCTATGCTAAAATGAAAAAAAAAAATAATGTGGCACATGGCTAATCTATGCCTTAAAAGTTGAGGTTTTAACTACTTCCCTTTACAAGTGACTATTTGTGAATGAAATAATTTTTGTTCAACAAAAACCATTTCATAATGAATAAAATGTATAAATGTCAACTAAGAACAATAAGAATAGGACTTGATGTTATCCAGTTATGTAGTTCTCGTTCCTAACAAGTCATTCTGTATTATTTTCCAGTGGAGAACCCTATTTTGAATCAGCATAGTTTAGGTTATAATATAAATTGATGGAAATTCTATAGTTTATTTATTTTGTTTTATGCAAACTTAAAAACTACTGTAAAGAAGTAAAAAGGTCATTTTGATGTTTTAATATGATTTAATGATTTTATGATGATTATATAACTAATAAGATTAATGGTATATAATCTATAACCAGGTAATAATGAGACCAAAATACCAGCATCTAATTACAAACAACTACAAGGTTGTTAAGAGAAGACTCTAATTCAGATATCAAGCTTTCTGAGATGATCTAAGAGACACTAGTTTCCATCTGTTCAGAGATATAGGCATTTATTTTATTATGGTAAGTAAACATTACCTTAGCTGGTTAACTGTTCATAAACAGTTTCTTAAGAATCAGGTAGTTAAAACTATTTTGTTTGCTAGTTTGCTAGTTTGTTTGTTTGCTAGTTTGCTATTTTGTTTACTAGATATATGTGCCTGTCTTTTATTGCTCACCATGTTGTTTTACCAGTAGCTTTTGCCACTCTTGAAAAAGTGCAGTTGCAAAGTTATCCTGTTAGGGACTGAATACAGGGTTATACTGCTTGAGAATTTAGTAGTGCTCACATCAAGTGCACATCAATCTACAAGTTTTGGTAGATCCTTTTTTTAAAGATTTTTTTTTATCTATGCATACAACACCTTGGGTACAGGCCAGAGGGGCGGGTGGTGAGAGGATTCACTGGAGACAAAGTGGGGAGCAGAACAGGCAGATCGACTGAAGTACACTGCTGAGGGGAGTCTGCTGTGCCATGGGGACCCCCTCCCCCGCCTGGGGATTAAACTCTCACTCCTGTGCGGTGGATGCACTGAGCCACCAGGGAGGGCCAGTTTTGGTAGGTTCTTAGGTATCAGAAAGGAATCAAGTCCAAGGACATAAATTGCTCTCACTGTTAACAGATTTTCTTTTTAAGAAAAATAGAAATGTGGAATTGATAATTTCCACAAAACAAAGAAAGGTAAAAATGATTAAAGATTAATATAGTAAAGAAAATGAAGTCAATATAAAAGTTGCCATTTGCTTTAAATAGTTATCTATTACTACTTAAGTTTAATTTTCAGCTCATTAAGATCAATCTTTACTCACTGAATACTGTCTTGACATTTTTGTTTTCTATGCTACAGAGGCGCTGATGACTTAGAGCATAGTTACTGCCTACTCCTTTAGGAAAGAGCTAAGTATAGGAACTTAAAAGAAATCATAAGTAAACTTTACTCTGATTGGTGGCCTTTCAGAGGCAGAAACTCAACCTTTTCTCCTAACAAGTACAGGAAACCAGGTTGTTGGACCTGCGGTCTTCTTGGGAGAATAGACATTCCAGACCAGGTTGTATTATTTTCTCTTCCTTTTCTGATCACACTCTCCTCTGGAGACAAAACCCTGAAGATTTTGTAGTCATTGATGATGTGCACCTGAGATTGGTGGTGTATGCTTATTGCTAGGTGGACTGCAATAACTCACCTACTACATGATGTAGCTGAAATGCTTGAAGGTATGCTCTCCTCTACCAAACCTCCACCTCTCCTGAACTGTAAGTCAGAAAGTTTAGTGTCACATAAAAGCATCAATTTTTCAAACTTCAATATCCTCATTTAAGATATGGTGACAATAATTGCCTCTTTTTATGGAGTATGAACTTAAGTGTGACAACAGATAGTAAAAATAGCTTAGTACAAAGCATGGCACAGTGTGAGCTCTAGTACACATTAGCTGTGGAAGCAATGATTGTTGTGGGTGATTGCTATCTCCTCTACTTTCCGAAATAATTTTTGCTTAATTGTTCTAATGCTAGAATGTGTGCCCACAATTGCAGGAACCCTATTCTAGTTATCTTTGTTCTGGCATAGTAATTATCTGCTGTTTGTTAAATGACTGGATTCATAAATATTGCATTACTTGTAGTTTGCATAATATATCCATTTACATTTTCTGTAAAGCTTCTTTTATGCTGTCTCTATTTTGAGCTTCAGAGCTATCTTATTAGGAAGGTAAAACATATTAGTAGCTTTGTCATCTAAGGGAAGGGAATGAAAAGATAAGTGGTATTTCTAAGCTCACATAACCAAGTAAATGGCAGACATTAAAATGATTTTCTGACTTTGTTGTGCTTTCCTTGTGTGAAGAGCACAATCATCTTTCTGCCAATTATACCTTTATTTAACTCAATCAGATCTTTGAGAGGAGCAGTTGAAACAAAATTATTATCCAGTGTAGTTTCAGAAAGACCCACTCAATGATTACCTCAATAATGACTTTATTTAGGCCAAAAATTGACCATGATTTTCCAAAAAAATTGACTTGCCATGAAAACTAAGCTCAAGACAAGTAAAAATACCTGTCAATGTCTTCTAGACTGATGACTTATCTTTAGAGAGAAATGAATTTTATAATCTTTAAGAGAATGACTAATAATTTAGTAATATTCACATTTATTTGGGCCAAGTATACATATTACACAAATGAAATTAAAAACTGGAAATGTGGCAAGAGATGACCCTAGAAATAGGTTATAAAATTGAGGCTACCAGAGGGGTAGAAGAGGAAAGGAGAGAAAAAATGTGTAAGGATCCAGTAGAGTATAGTGGAAAACTATGGGTGCCTTGATGGTATCATATAACAACATACCTTTGAAGAGATATGATGCTATAACTCTGAATCATATATAGTGTTACAAATCAATGTTACCTCAATAAAATAAATAAATTAATCAGAGTATGAGGTAGGTCAGAGACCTTAGAAATTTGTATCTGGTTTTTCAATGTAGCATGATCAAAGAGTTACACAAGACTGACCTGGTTCTGTGTGATGAGAAATGAGATTGCCTCAGAAAAGAGGTTCAGCTGAATCCCTTGTGTGCCCTCAACCAAGTACACCAAACACAAAGAAGCTAGTCACTCCAGTCCCTTTAAACCAGATAGGAGAACAAATAGTTCAACTTTTCCATCTGTAAACCATTCCTTGTATGGTCTCCACTAATTGTCAGTCCTAAGATGAAGGGATGTATGCTACCATTTTATCGCTGGGAACGTAACAAGAAATGAATGAGCTACAAGCTTGTGTGGAAGTCACAGATGATAGAATACAAGAATTAAAAAATCATCTGTGTATAGTTAGAGATGGAATTGGTTGGTCTCCTTAAATAATCCATCAATCAGCCAACATCCCATCTAGAAGCAGAAAGGAGTTCCAAAAACTCTGTAAAATGGAAGGTCTTGACAGTCAGAAAAAAGAGTGGAACAAGAAAAGAAGTATTAGATCCTGCAATGATACCTTCTCTAAAGGTAAGGCAGCAGGCTCCTAACATGGAGATTACTAGTGCTGACAGGGAAATTCCTTATTGATTGAGTTAAGATCCCACTTTTTGGAGAGACTGAAACTGCCATTAGGTATTAAATATTGGTGAGATTTGATATAACTATTCTATTTTGAATTTTTTTTAAAAAAAGAAAACACAGTCCCATGCTATAATCACAGTGGGTAAACTAATATCAGGACTGCAGATGTCGTAAAAGATACAGATAATGGCAATGAGATGACAGCAAAAGCAATATGGGTAAGAGATCCAACAAGGGTGAAAAAAAAAATCCTGCTTCCTTAATGCGGAAAATTAGTACAAACCAATCTAATAAAATGGTAGGTTCCTGTGTGAGCATTTGTGTCTTCTCTTCAAATAATTTTCTTGCTGGAAGCACAAAGAAAAAGTGAATGTTGAAGCTTTGGAGAATTTTCATTAATATGACAGATTGGATGCACCCAACGTCCCATGATCTTATTTTCTGACAAGTTTCTAGGAGACATGCAGACTGTTGTCAGGCTACTCTTTTTAACCATGGAAAAACATCTCCATTCCTTTGCAAATGCCAAGCATAGTGGAAAAGTAGACAAAGACCACTATCTTACCACATTGCCACTAATGCTAATCTTCCCTTCCTAGGTCCCTCTCATTAGAACAAAATTCTGTTCTTTGAGAAGTGATAAGCTAATGGTTACCATAGGGGATGAGCGCTGATAAATAAACTGGAAAAATGTGATCACCTCACTTCCATTTTACTTCTACATTTGAAGTTTACACTATTTGTGGGTTGAAGGTAAAATAAATAGGGAACTGAGATATTGTTGTTTATAAGAAATATGTCTGTCTATATACACACATATGTATATATAATTTGTTCTTATCCACATTTTTCTAACTCACAGCTCCAAAGTCCTTGAATTTTCTGTGAAACAAGAGTAGTGGGGGGCATTTTTTGTTAAAATATTTAGTCTCTGACATTAGTTGCTTAAATTACTCCAGAGCCATAAGGTGAAATAGGTACTTTATTATTCACAAGTCAAGCCACTTTCACCACAGCCACACTTAAGTTAATGAGGTGGATTTTTGAAAAACACCTAAGGATCACTGCCAGAAAAGCTAGCCATGGTGAGAGGGTTGGTTTTCTTAGAAGACTTTAAGTTCCCCTACTACTTCCTTCTCCCAGAGCTTGAGATCCAGGCCAATCACCAATGACCAAAGATTTAATTGACTGTGCTATATACTATATATGTGTGTGTGTGTGTGTGTGTGTGTATACACATATATACACTATATATATATATATATAGTAGTGATGCTGACTGGTTGAGATGTTATATGTATTTATATTATATTATACCCCAACTGATGGAAAAAGCTGAGGCAACATGGACTGACCTTAAGAAATCAATGAAATGCAACACCTTGTTTAAGACATAACAAACTTGCTAAAGGTTGAACAGACAAAAACTTGGCTGTGTTCTCTTCCTAAATAAAATTTACTTGTGTTCTTAATAATACATCTCTGAAAGGTAGTTATAAATGTAGACACTGAATCTGAGGCAATTTGAGATGCGTATGGACTCTGTGCCCACATTCCTGATGTGTTCCCCAAAGCTCAGTGAGAGTCACAGGGGACTCTAGTGCAGAGAACTGGCCACTCCCTCCCTGCAGAAGGATGGATTCCTGCAGAATGGGTCCTTCCCTCCACACACCAGTCTCCCAAACTTTGCCTCCTTCTCTTTTATACTGACAATTGAATTATAAGCTTATATCACTATAATATAGAGCCCCTCCACCTCTGTGACAAATTCATATTTTGGGTATATTCATTTGACTTGAGTTATAAATGAACTCTCACTTTTTCATAAAGTTAACACTCTAGACATCTCAAATCAGGTAGAAAACATCCTATATAATGAAGCGTCCCTGAGAACTTGAAAGTGTGGAATTTGGAAAGCTTCTGGGTAGGTGAACATGTGGAAATTTGGGGAGAGTAGTGCCCAGGGAGAGCATGGGAATTTCATACACTGCCGTCCAACTCTTGCTCCATCTCTTCCAGTATCTCTGCTTTTCAAGAATAAAATTCTCTATCATTCTTTTGTTGACTAGTTTTGGACATTAACCTGCAAACTCAAGAATGTAATTATCTTATATTCTGCTGTTGTCAATTCAAGCTTATAAGTTAACAGTTCAAGTTATGAGTAAATGACTTTTCTTTGGAGACACTTAAAATAGGGTTAAGTTTGCTTCATAAAGGCTTCCATACATCCTCACTGTGCATTTTAGTATAAATAATCCTGTGATTAAAGTCATGCTGAAGGCAGTGTGTGTGTGTGTGTGTGTTTAGGGGGATGTGGAGGATAAAGATGTGTTGGTCTGTGAGCAGGGAGGAATAATAAATCCAGGAAAAGCTAACTAAGAGAGAAGCAACAGTAGAAAGATTTTCAAAAGATACATCTACACTACTTTCTGTGGCCAGTTTCCCAGGTGTGTGAGATGATGCTGGAAAAGCAATTCAAAATTTCCAGTGGACTTCACATAAATCCCTTTTATTCTATGGTCATCCTTCAGTCTCCAATACAGGGGAGCCTCCACTGGCTACTCTCTGTCTGCTTCTGTTTATGAGTTTTTATCTTGTCCAGAGAACCCTGTCAGATGAAGAGCAAGCCACATTTACCTGTAACTGCCGCACGCTACCTTGTGATGCCTAATCTCTTTTATTGATCCTACTTGCTGCTTTCTGGAGACCATTGATTTTCCTGGCTGTCAGTTTGTGGCCTTGCCTCCTTAATGTTTATTTAGACCAGCCTCCATAAATTGCTTCTGGTATGGAGGCAGTAGGAGGTCAGGGGTGCGTGTATACCTGTCCATAAATATAAATCACAGCTTTTGTTCTTTGCTGTTGTTTGTGAACAGTGTTTGGGAGGTGAATAAAAGACGGAAGTATTCCACTAAAATGTGGGGAAGCCATTATGAATTCCCCGGTGACTTTTTTTTTTCTATCGCAGCCTAGGTTTTTCAATTTTCAGAATCCTAATAGCACCTCTTGTTGTCTACTCAAACATGTAATGTTTCTTTTGTTAAAGTGGAGGGGAAAAAAAGCAAAGGCACTGCTTGTTTGCCAGCACAGAGCTGTGCTTTTGAATGCAGGTGGGTTGGTTTCCCTTCCCACCACCCAAATTGCTTTTTCGTCAACACAGGCATATATATCCATAAATTTCAGTATTTCTAGGGGAAAAAAAAAGAAGCTTTGCTGGAGTTGACAGCACCTGGTTGAACACTTGAACCAGCACAGCTCTTCATAATGAAGCTTAAAGGACTACCTTATTTAGACAAAGGTCAAGGTTGTAATGGAGAAGAACATTTAAAGTGGCTGGCAGCCGATGGTCAGCATGTTCTAACTGGGGGTTGAAGGTTGAAGGCCAGAGTGCCACTGTACCTGCAACGCCAGTTGACAAGGCCAGTTGAGTACAAGGCAAAAAGGAAAATTGTTGCAAGCAGGTGGCTGCTGTGTTATAAATAATTCAAGGGCACGTCCTGCAAAATCCAAGGGAAAAGCCCCACAGCTCATTATAACTGTGAGTTGGTAGACTGCTAGATCCTTAAATCACTAGAAAATGTTTTGCAACAGCTAAGAATTTTTTCTCCTCTGCAGTAGTAGACATCATAGTCACTATGAGGTGACAAGTGGTTCCCCCGAGGCCAGGAGGACAGCAATCAATAGTGGGACAGTCTGGACCACTACACTCTCAGTTGATACCTAAGCATCGTGCACAGATGCAACACCCAGAATAAATCATCAGGAAAAGGAGAAGCATCCTCAAACCAGGAAAAGAAGTACCTTCCAGAAAACACCAAATGAACAACTTGCTTGATTTAGCTCTCTTTTTTAGCTTATCTTTTTCATAGCAGCGAATGGTCTGGATCTAGTTGACTTATCTAAACTTCTCAACCACCACCTACTTCTCTAGCATGCTTCCTGTTATTTTCTTACTTTATAACCTGAAGCACACACAGGCCCCCCCCCCAATTTTATATGCCTTCCTCAACCTCCACTTTTTAAATCTCTAAACTTTCATGAAATAATTACTTTTCACCATTATTGCCTATACTTTTAAATTTAACTGGTACCAGAGTGTGATTACTTCCATTTGATGTCTGCATAAGACTTGCTCACAAGGCAATAATAAATCAGCCCCCATATTACAGGGCTCAGTTAACAAAGGTTTACTTTTTGCTCAGATATCCTACTGTAAATTGAGAGCTCTCCTTCATGGCTTCATTCCTAGCACAGGCTCAGAGTACTTCTATCTTGACATCAAAATATTGGAAACATGCCTCCAAAGTAGGCAGAGTTGAGAATGGGTAGATAGATGATCACACATTGGGTTTATAACCAGATCTGGAATTACAGCACCTTAGAAAATAATTTTTAATACTTATATTTTATCTGAAATATTTGTACCCCTACTACATTAAAGCTAAAATACATTCCAGATTCATAATTAAACCACAAATAAAAACCTGAATTATAAAATATTAGAAAGATATTATTAGATTAGATTATTATATTAGATATTGGCATGGAAAAGCATTTTTTCCCCAATTGTAATTATGGAGGATGCTGTATAACACTGTATTTGTTTTAGCGATAATAGCTTCAAGCCTCTACAAATGTATGTGTCCACACCAAGTCCACCACCAAAGCCCCAGTAATCCACAGTAGTCCATGGGGCCTCCTCCCTCCTCTGCTCTCACCTTGCCACCCTCCCTTTCTGAGTGCCTCAGTTTTGTAATCAGATGTCAGGGGCTTACTTTTGGTTTTTTTTTTTTTGGATCATTTGTTTGTTTCTACCTATTCTACATATAAGTGAAACCATTTGGTATTTATATTTCTCCTCACTTATTTTGCTTAGCATTATGCTCTCTAGCTCCATCCATGTTGTTGCAAATAGTAGGCGTTCATCCATTTTATGAGGAAGTAGTGATACATTGTATGTATATGCTACATTTTTCTAATCCACTTTGTCCTTGAGCGTGTAGGTTGAGCATGTATGTAGGGTTACAGTAAAAATAGGAGTGTGTGTATCCCTTTGAATTACTGTTTTTGAATTCTTTAGGTAAAGCGTAGGAATGGAATTGTTAGGGCCTATGGTAGATCTATTTTGAGAAAGCTCTTTATCATTTTCTAGAGTGGCTAGACCAGTCTACTTTCTTACCAACAGTGTATGAGGGTTTTTTTCCCATATCCTTGCCAACCATTGTTTTGTTTTTATAATATAGGCAGTTCTCACAGGTGTGAAATGATATCTCATTCTGGCTTTGATTTACATTTCCCTGATGATAAGTGAACATTTTTTTTTTACATGTCTATTAACCATCTGTATGTCTTTGAGGAAGAATCTATTTGGTTCTTCTGCCTGTTTTTGATTGGATTAATGTCCTCTTTTTGTTGAGTTGCATGAGTTCTTTATATATTTTGGATATCAGCCCTTTGTCAGATGTATGATGTGCAAATATTTTCTCCCATTCAGTAGGTGTCTTTTTGTTTCACTGATAGTGTCTTTTGCTGTGCCAAGCTTTTCAGTTTGATTTAATCCCATTTGTTTGTATTTGATTGTGTTTCTCTTGTTGTTGGAGACGAATCCCCAAAGATATCTTTGAAGTCAATGTGGTAGAGTGTTTTGCTTATGTAGAAAAG
Source organism: Galemys pyrenaicus (assembly GCA_019455555.1). Classification (NCBI taxonomy): domain Eukaryota; kingdom Metazoa; phylum Chordata; class Mammalia; order Eulipotyphla; family Talpidae; genus Galemys; species Galemys pyrenaicus. The sequence continues at coordinate 1,356,641 of JAGFMF010011384.1, forward strand.
CATTGAAGCAACAGACAAAAAAAAATTTTAAATAGAAAGTGTTTGTCAGTTTTGGCTACACAAAAACTTCTGAAAGCTATCTATCATACAAAGTCACCACAATTAAGGTTAAAAAAAAAATCGCACAAGAGAAAGCAATATAGGTACTATCAAAAACAAAGAATTAATATTGTCCACGTGAAAAGACTTATTACGAAGCAAGACAAATGCATAAATGGTAGAATAGAGTCAAAAAATGGAGCCAATTAAAAATGGAAAATATGCTTAATATTTTTATTGTTTAGAGTCATATTAATTAAAAGAAAATGAGAAAGTTTCTTGACCTTAGATTATCAAAAATTTCAAAATGATATGATTGTTTTGGTTGGGGGATAAAAGGTTGTGGAATGTATTTTTAAAAATGTAATTTTGGGGGGCCCCCCTGGTGGCACAAGGGGTGAAGGCACAGAACTGTGAAGCTATCCACAGCCACTGCAGAGTGAGTTCAATTTCTGGCAGGCAGATGACACACATGGATTAGCATACCTCTCCTGTCTTGTCTGCTGCTCCCCTCAGCAGTGTATTTCAGTTAATCCACCTGTTCTGCTCCCCACTCTGTCTCTGGTGAATCTTTCTCACTCTCCACACCTCTGCCTTGCACCCCTGTTCTTGTGTGCATAAATAAATATTTAAACAAAATGTAATTTGGTAGTGATAATCCAAATTTAAACTGTACATCACCAATGAGTCATCAGTGCCACTTCTACAAATCTATTTCATAATAATTATCACACACATGATGCATGATGACATACATTGATCACTGCCCTGTATGCCATGAAAGAACACAAACAGAAAAAATAAAGTAAATGCAGAATATGTTAATGAACCATACTACATATCTACTACAGATTATACAATGTGAAATAATTTATGTACATCTATTTCACTGATAGAATATTCAATAATATTATTGCAAAAATAAAATAAAAGTTTTTTGGGTAAAAACCTCAGCACACTGAAATATACATGATAGTTTGCAAGTGCATAGGAAAAAAGTCTGTATAGATGGAGATTGATCTGTTCCTAGGATTTACTATCCAGCAGGGGTTGGGGTGGTTGCTTCTTGCTACTGCTATCGTTTCCGCTGTTGTTACTACTGTGGGCCCGCACTGGCCAGGAGAGGCTCCAGAACCTGCCTGGGTAAATCCCTTTTATTCTGGAATGTCTTAATAATCTCCCATTTTACAAATGAAGAAACTGAGACCCTAAAAACACCAGCACCATGACCCAGGGAAGGCAAAGGGTTTACTCTAATTTCATAAATTTCCTGTCTTGATCTCCCACACAAATCCCCACATAACTTTCCAGAGTAACCATGTTAAAACTGAAAATTGAGTCATAATATTACTCTGCACATAACCCTCGACAATTTTTTCTCTCCTCAGAATAAACTCGAATGGCCTTTCTATAGTCTGCAGGATCATGGATCCCATTCCCTCCTTGATTGCATCTTTTATCAAGAGCTACCTTTGTCTCCTCCTTATTCCCTGATATTTATTCTATTATATCACTCTCTGCTCACATATCCAGCCTGCCACACACCACCCTATCCTTCTTGAACTCCGTATGGTGCTTATTACATATTTATTTATGCATCTATTAATTATATTCCCTGCAAGAATGCAAATTTATGACTGAAAGGACTTCATTTTATTCCTATATCTAAGGTGACTAGAAGAGTATGTGGTATAGTAGATGTTCATTAAATATTTGTTGAATGAATGAATTACTAAAAAAAGAAAAATGCTAAAATAAATTACTGCAAGTATATCTTGTTATTGAGAATATTAAATCACTAAGAGTGTGTGAATATTAATGTGTACAGATGTGTATATGTGTGGAAAACAAAAGAATACTTGAAAGTTGTTTAGTGTGGGGTTTTCAGCAGTGCATAGAAAAAACTACACATTTTTCACTTGAGCAACTAATTAGAATTAGTTTAATCCAGATTTGGCACTTCATTTTGACTCTACTCAACCAAAACCAAAACTGAAACTGAAGAAAAGAGATAAAAGAAACTAGTCTATATGGAAGTTATTACCCCTTATAAAGAAGAGTACAATAGTCTGCAATTATCTTTTCTTCTCCACCCAATTTCCTTTCATTCTGCACCATCTGCCTCAACTCTCACCTGTTCACACAGATAAACACATATTTATAAGTGAGCTGTACCTCAGCAAAAAAAAATGGGTTAAATATGAAGAAAAATAATTTTCTAAACTTATTTAATAATCAAGGAAATAAATTTTAACAACAGTCTTTATATTGCTACAACTCTGATTGTAACTCATCAGAAAAACTATCCCAGATCCCTATTCATTCAAACAGTATATTTGGACCTGAATCTGTATCATCAGTATCTCTATGCAGGTAGTGGTTTGGTCCAGAGGCCACCTTTTCTTTATGAAAGGCTTCAGTGTAAGATACAGAAAGCTAAGTGTATCTTTGGAAGATCTTAGAAAGCAAATGGGTACAAAACCACCAGTGATCCCCTCATCCTCAAGCACCAAATCATGTGTTTCTCAGGGTTTTCCAAAGAAGCTACTGTATTTCTCAAGAATTTCTCTGGGGTACTTCCCTAGTAGTGCAAGGGGTTAAGTTGTAGCACTATGAAGCTATCAGCAGCCACTCCAGCATGAGTTTGATCCCTGGCTAGGGAGACACATATGGGACAGCAGATCTTTCCTGTCTTGCCTGGTACTTCCCTCAATAGTCTATTTCAGTAGATCTGCCTGTTCTGCTCTCCACTATCTCTGGTGAATCCTCTCACACTCCACCGCACTTCACACCTCTGAATTGTATTCCCAGTTTTTGTTTGCATAAAACAGATAAATCTTTTTTAAAAAAAAGACTTTCTCAGAAATTGTAACCAACTATTTCAGTGTGTGGCAACAAAGGGTGGTTGTGAAGAGCTTTTCAAGAAACCCCATGAATCACATCTTATTACCCTGGATAGATCTTCCTCCAGAGAACAATGGATTTGATTTCCTTTATGCCTTCTAAGGTTGTGCAAGAGTGATGAACTCTTTCATGGACGATATGCTGGAAATTCCAGAAAAAGTCTTTGGAGTTTTCCTGATGATGTTGACAATGGGTAGCCTAACAAGCTTCCTTTAATGAGATATCTGTTTGTGACTGAGAGACATGTAAACAAGGTATTTCTTTTTCTAAGCATGTATATGGTGTGCAGATCATAGACCAGAAGTTGAAAATGAGATAGCTACTATGGGGCTTTTGGAAGGTGAGTTTATTTTTTTGTTTCTTTTGGGAGCAAACTGTGTCCTTTTTTTGAGCCAATATTTACAAATAGAAAAATTTCGCACATGAAGATGAGGTTTTGGCTTTTCCTAAAAAATGGAAACTCAGCCAATGCCAACTTCTGTTCCCCAAGGTGACTGTTTGCTAATACCTGTTGCCCTTTTAGACAAGTTGTGTGTTCACGAGTTCACCACAGGAGCTCTTTACTTCCAAGAATATTCCTTAGGCTTAGTTCTCTTTTTCATTGCTTTTACCACCATCAGCCCTACACATGTTAGAGTTTGAAACTCCTGCTCTAGAACTTGAGCAATGATATCATCAAGATTGCTATATAGGGGCCTCCCTGGTTGCGCATAGTGGGTTAAGCAACGCACTATGAAGCAAACTGCAACCTCTGCAGCACGAGTTCAATTCCTGCCCCTCTCCAGGGAGGGGACCCACATGGCACAGCAAACCTCTCCTGCCTCGCCCTCTACTCCCCTCAGCAATGTGTTTCATTCAGTCTACCTGTTCTGCTCCCCACTCTGTCTCTGGTGGATCCTCTCACCACCCCCACCTCTGGCCTATATACCCTGCTCTTGTGTGCATAAATAAATCTTAAAAAAAAAAAGATTGCTATATTGTTCCAATGTACTAAATACCTTTTCAGGAAATGTTTTTATGAACTATTATGTATGTATAAAGCATGATCACCCCTCATCATATTTCTGACCTCTTTTTTTTTAAAAGCATTGAAGTAGCATTGGTTGATAACTTACACAAATTTCAATGTTCAACAATGTGCTTTGATATTAATATAGATGATGATATGATCACCATAAAAAGTCTAGTTTTCACTCACCACCATTCTATACAAATAACCCTCTCTACCCATTCCTTCCATTTTAACCATCTTTCATTTCTCCATAGTAGTTACATTTACTCTAAGGAAAACTGAAAATAATATTTTGTAAAATGTTACTAAACACCCATGACATGAAGAAGGCACATCGGTCTCACTGATTTCTAGGTTTAAGCAACTAGGTGCAATCACTTTTCTGATCACCTCAAGCTGTCATACTTGTGGTCCATACAGTTTACAAAACAAAATTATTATATACAGATCACAAACCTATTGAAAACCAGAAAAAGACAAAAAAATGACAGTTAAATTAACAAAAGACAAGATTTTACAGTAAATTCTCATGTCCTTTTGTACCTTCAATGTAAATAAAGACATATCACACATACATACACACTTACTACACTGTTTTCTCAATTTACCCATATAAAATAAAAGGTAGCTCTAGATTTCAATAAGGTGAAATTTACCTTAACACTTTTGAACTTGAAAAGAAAAAATGCAATCATAAGTTAACTTGCTAAGAAAACTGTGCAAAAATGAGTTTTAGAGAGATGTGCTATTGTAAAAATGAACAAACAAATGAATAATAGACAAGCTGTCTCAGTAGGTGAAATATGAATTGACTTTGAACATTAAGTTTTTTCCTGAGGTTCAAACCAGGGTTGAAATTAGGTGAGAAAACAAGTTGTCACCTAAAGTGATTATAGACTACTCAGGTAATTTGGAAACCTGAAGATAGAGGACTGTAAATGTACACATTAAAAATACTTAAACTTTGGAAATTCTTATAAATAATGTGCAGCTGTCCAGCAATATGTATAATGTCTGCCAACTATATAAAGTCTCCACAAATTCTGTTTTGGTTTGGCATTCAGAATAGAAAAATAATATATCTGTTCCTTGTTTTCCACTTGAAGGCGACTATGCTTGAGTGTTCTATATACAAGTCCTAGTTTTTCCCCATGACTGACATTCAAATACCAGAAATGACAAGTTATTGGCTATTGCAGAGAATAAAAATTCATTTATGTCTATAAATATCCAAGAGTTGTTTAGTTAGGAGGAAACAGATGACCTAACAGAAGACTAAATCTTGGCAAGTTGACTTTCATTGGCTGAACTCTGCCAATTTCATTCTAGCCAGCTGGTTTCCTCTAATCCTCCCCTGTTCCTTCTGTTTGAGTGATTTTGTGGGGTTTTTTTTATGCCACATGCATCCATCACAACCAACTCCAAACAAAGAGCATGCTGGGTGAGAACAAAGCACAGATGAGCTGTCTAGGGGTTCACTACAGTGGGGATATGGCCAAGAAAACTCATCAAGAAACTCACACATCCATAACTATGAGTTAGTGACAATACAGAAAATGAAATTTAAGAGGCAGTCCCAAATCCTATAGTTTAGTTAACTGGACAGCTGGAGGCTCTCCAAATGACCTTCAGTTCAACCTACATTATGTCATTCTTTTTGTGCTATGAGAATCAAGAGGAGAGGGGGTCCTGAGTCCTCAGAGAAAGACTTGCAGACTGTCAGGAAGCTTGCCCTGTTAGTAGTGAGTTTGAGTCAATTAAGCTTGTAGTTTATTTCTTTTTTAAGGATTCCTTTTTTTTTTTTTTTTCAAAATTGCTCTTTCTTGTATTTTCTTGAAATTTCATCCCAATGATACAATCAAATGAGTGTTTGATTACAATTATACTTTTCCCTCCAAGGACTGGAATGACTTTTTAAATAAAGTTGTAAGGATGAGAGTGACAGAGTAAAAGAGGCACATGAGAATCCCAGAACAGGTATGGGATGAAGCTGAGCACCTAGAGAAAAACAAGAAGCAATGTGAAGAAATGTAAACCTGGCCTGCCTGCTTTAATTCCTAAGAGGGAGGGACCACAAAGAGCATATATAGAGAAAACAGAACCAGTTGTTTGATGGATGTTATACATTTAGGTTCTGTAATTACATGGGAAGTTGATTTATCACACTGTCCTTGCATCAGTGAAACATCAGGACGAGACACATGTGTGGCCCCATCAGAGGAGGAATTGTTTTTAGGAAGCTCTGGCTGTACAATCTGGAAACAACAAGAAAAATATGAGGCCAGTGTTATTACTTCTGAGAATTTTCAACACAGTTAATGCATGAAATTAAGCATGTAAAGAAGTGGAGAAAGGCAGAAATTCAAGTACAATAAGGAATGCTCTGGCAACTTTGAGAATCAAAATACTATGTAAATGTTTCTGAGACTTAGTTTTGCTTAACTAAAGGGCCAAACATTCTCACTTTCACTGTATTCATACATATTAGGCTTTCTTATCTGGCATAAGTTCGCTCCATGTAACACAGATGAAGATTCTTAATACATTTCCTGATTTTCACTGGCCTCCACAAGATGTAAATGTGTGGACTTTGTTGTTTTTAATCAGTATTCACATTAGGAATTTGAAATAGTCACCAAGAGTAAGCCAAATTGTCATAACCATCTTAAAAAAATACAGATATGTAATTTTGAAAAATAATTAAGCAAAAAACTAACAGTAAAATCTTTAACTGTCTTGCTGAACACTAAAACTAAAATACTAACAGAATATATTATATATATGTCACATATATATGCACATCTGAGCAAATATACTGCACAGATAAATACACATATACATAGTGACACTATTTGCTTAGATGGAAAGATTTGACTATCAAAGTCTTTGAATTTACCTTTGTCTTCCTTCTACTCTCTTGCATTATTCTTAGGCTGAATATTGAATGAGATGGAGTGCTTCTGAACATTTTAATCAAGGTCAAAGTCATTCAATGGATGATATGGGTACAATGTTATACTCTCATTAAGAATATTGAATGCATTTTCACTGATGTTTCAAAATTTCAGTGAAAATTACTATAAACTTAAGGTTACTACATCCCCTCCACCACCTCTAATACCCTGAATAATGAAAATACCTGGGGAAATAAGGTAATATTCACCTTGATGACTTCATTATGATTGATTCTGTAGTCACATATAAGATAAATGATCATAAATGGAGATTTATATTAAGGTAATAGTAGTAAAGCAGTAGTATTACAATTCTTCCTATAAGCATTTTTCAAAGGCCGTAGAACAATAACCACAAAATTGGTTTGATTTCACAGCTAACCTTTAATAAATAAAATTTGCAACCTTTGCTATAAATGAACAAAATTCAATTCTAATGAGTAAGGTATAGAATCCTACTATCAGATAATTTTATGTGTGGCTTATTACAATTAAGTGCCAAGTCATTTCATACAAGCTTGCAAAGACGATTGTTAAAATTTTCAAGAGTGTTGAGAACTAGTTATTAAAATTGGGATCATAGAAACTTATAATTAAATAAATAATGTTAAAACAAGTAATAAATGCTCACAATGTATCACAATTATTCATTTGCTGCATTTTACTATTGACTATGCTCTTGGGGTTATTTAAATCTACATATGTTTATTTCAGTCATATCTATGCTATGGCCATCTTCTCCCAACTTTGTGTTCAAAGAAATCCCATTTGTGGGTTGAAATTTGTCATGATGATATGTACATCAACATTATGATAATGGTAAAAACCAGATCTCTTTATTTTTTATGTTTTTGGAGATCAAGTTGCTAAGCATTTATTTTGTTTCTTTAAGAGAACTTAACAATGCATACAGATCCTTCTTCTTGTTTTTAGTTCTTAGAAACTAAGTTACTTAATTTTTTTCTTGTGTTCCAACTATAACTCCAATGCCAGAGTGCCACGTTATAAGAAAAACAATAAAGTGTGAGAACAGAATAGCCAACCTACCCTGGATGAGGCAGCAAGAAGTTTTGCTTGTTCAAGAAGTCATTTTCCACCTCTCTTCTGTTTGCAATGCCCAGAGGTTGTTGAGAATGAAAGTTATGTTTTCACTGTTGGAAAACCAGTTGACAAAATCACTTCAGGCCCCTGCTGTTTACAATGCACACTCTGACAAATATGCTGGTTAGGAAAAGAATTATTTCCAACTTACTCCCTTTGGCAGGTAAAAACAAAGACAAAAGTTGGCATATGTGTGTGAGTGTGTTTGCTTTAAGAGGTAATGGAAGTTAAAAATGAATTCATCTGTATCTCTTTAGTTTTTAATAAAAGGCTTCTGAATACATTAGTCAAGAATACAAAGACATGGTATCCTGAGTCTTGGGTGCCCCCACTAATTTGCAAAACACCTGCAATTGTTTTCTTAGTAGCCAACAAAAGAAAATGTGCCTGATCTATGCAGGACAGATTTTTTTTTTTTAATGACTGAATTGTTTTCAAAATCACCAGAAGGATTGGAAGATTGGCCACAGGGCTGCAAAACCAAGGGGGGAAATAGCTAAAAATACACCACGTGTTGTTTGCTATTGTTTTGTTGTTGTTAATGCCATGAGTGGTGAACAATGAATGCTATGATCAGTGGAATTCTATCATCCCTACTAACCACCATGGAGATCTCACTGTGTTCCTTACTTCTTTTCTTGAATTGCAGATCTGGAATAAAAATAGACGATGGTAACAAAAGTCCAGTCATGACCCTGGAGGAGGCTAGACATGTGCTAACTGCCCCTTTAGACATTTGTAGTGGGACAGCTCATAATAGAGACAACTGTGCAGGTACAGGTAAGCCAGTAGAGATAACAAGTGGCACCCAAAAAATTACAGTTGGCATAGTATTCTCTTAATACTTGCCTTCTATGGAGAAGCTCAGTCATTTCATATTTTTACTTTTATAGGTTTATGCTGTTTTGTTCTCTACTATATGGCATATGGTGGGAACCAATTCCAAGAGCCCTGGAGACACTGCACCTGTATGTCCTGCACCTACTCTTGAGAAGAAAGAGCAGTGTTCTAGCACACACAGAACATATGCTAATCAGCTGCACTCTTCAGGCACAAATGAGGATAATGTGCTCATTGTTTAGACACTGGAATTGTTCATTACAAAATGACACAGTGTTTGCCAATTTTGTCTTCATTAAAAATGTAAATATTAACTGGTGATATGCAAAAGAATACAAAAAGTCAACAGCAATTAATTGGCTTCTGCAGTAATTAGCAACTGTAAGGCAAACACTTAGGAGCCGTTGTAATTGTCTGCATTAGGAATACACCTCCTGTACAGATCTAATTAGCAATTTAAATAGTTCAGAAATTATATGCTTCTTGCCTTTACACTCCCTGAAGTACTGTTCATTAATGGGGGGAAAAATTGCTAGTAAATGTCATTTGCATTGTCTTGTGTTATAAGGGCTCTACATCAAAGCCTCTGTTACTGCCTCATACTGAATAATTTTGAGCTGTGACTTGTGGACCAATACAACTGTAATTAGGCAATGATGCCTTTGTAAACATGAGGCACAGAATCTGACAGCAGTCTATTTAGCTTCAAGGTCTCTCCTTCATGATTTCAGCTGTAAATAAGGAGACTGGTAATAGAAATACAATTTAAAAAAATTTAAAGATTGAAACTGAGAACTATTGACTCTTCATAGGCTATTGATGTAATGTTTAAATGTATTATTTGAAAGGCTTTTCACATTTTAGTTGGTAATGTGATTTTAGCAATGAAGCTGATTCAGGTACTAATGACTGGGACCAAAGAGACTGGTTGAAATTATGACTTAAGGACTTAGGATCAAGCAAAGTAATGCTTGATGATATTTTTGCTTTATAGTGAGAAATACAGAAAGCACATTGGGTCCATATCAAAGTGTAAGACAGAACTCAAATTTCTGGTTACCAAAATGGCAATTTATATCATTCACATTGTTGCAAATGTATGGGTGTCTTCTGTTGTGTCTCACAGCTTTTACTTGTAAAAACATCAAGGAGTATAATGCTTGGTGGAGAGGATGAAACTAGACTTATTTAGTTCCATTTGGAACTCTCAAAAATTTTTCATCAATTACTTGGATGAAAGTTAAAACGAGGTCTATGGTTAGCTCTCAAGACTTTTTTGTGTGTCATCTTTGTTTGGTTTCTCTATATTCCATATGAAAGTGAAACCATCTGGTATTTATCCTTCTCCTTCTGACATATTTCACTTAGCATAATCCCTTCCATCTCCATCCATGAGCCATCCACAATGGCATGAGTATCTTTTTGTTATCTTTTTGTTCACTGAGTAATATTCCATTGTGTACATATACCATGTCTTCTTGATCCGTATCAATTTTGGGTCTTTTTTTTTTTAATCCAAAAGGGCAGGTTTATTATAAAAAGGGCAAGAAGAATAGAGGACACTTGAATAGACACAAATGGGCAGAAAGAGCTTCCCTCAAAAGGGACAGGCTTATTAAAAGTGCTGCTTTACAAAGAGAGAAGGTCAGTAAATAGTTATAGGCAGGAGAGTTGCTGCTGTTTTGGGTCATTTAAGTTGTTTCTGAATCTTGACAATAGTGCTGCATTAAACATACGAGTGCATGCTTCCTTTCAAATTAGTATTTTGTGTTCTTTGGGTAGATACTTAGGCATAGAATTTCTGGGTCACAATGGCAGATCCCTTTTTAGTGTTTTGAGAAAAATTCACACAGCATTCGACAGTCTACATTCCTACGAACAGTGTGAGAGGGTTCCTTTTTCTCCACAACCATAGCCCAGCACTTTTTGTTGTTGTTATTGTTTGTTTGTTTAAATGTCGGCCATTTTTACAGGTGTGAAGTGCTATTTATTATTATTGTGGCTTTATAGAAAAGTTTGAAATCTGGAAGTATGATACCCCTATCCAGGAGGGGTGAGGGAGAGGAATTTAGAAGGGGAGGGCTGAAAACAGGAGGAGAAAAACACACTAGAATATTACTAAGAATGCCTGAAGGGGAATGTGGTAGAGTGGAAGCAATGGGGAAAGGAAGGGTCCAATAGAGGATTACTGGGGCTTTGATGTTGGGTGTGGTGAAATAACATAATTTGCAAATGTGTGTGAGCCTATATCCCTAAGATACATATTGTGCTATAGTGTAGTTTGAAATCTAAGTGTGATAGAAGTATTCCTCCTCTTTTTTGGTCAGGATTGCTTTGGTTAATCTGTGTCTTTTATGATTCCATATGAATTTCATTATGTTTGCTCTATTTCTTTGATGAATTCCATTGAAAGTTTGCTAAGGATTGCACTGAATCTGTATATTCTGTTGAGCATGATGGTCATTTTAACAATATTAATTCTTTCAATCTATTTAGCAATAACTATCTACTTCTTTGTGTCTTATATTTCCCTTGGTGATGTCTTCATTGCACAGGTTAAACTCCTTTGTTATTTAATTCTTTTTAATTCAATTGTGAACATATAAAGGATGCATGAATCTTGATAGTAAAAATAATAATACAATTATAGTTAAAAAAAATGACCAGAGTATCATAATAGACATTTTTCCAAAGAATACATGCAGATGAACAGCAGTTACATGAAAAGAAAGTTTGTCATTAATCATCAGGGAAAAATAAATCAAAATGCAATGATCTATCACTTTATATTTGTTAGAATGACAACTCTTAAAAAGATGAATAAGCATTGGCAAGGATGTAGAGAATAGGAAACTATGTGCACTGTTGATTGGAATGTAAATTGATGTTGATTGGTGCAGTCACAATGAAAAAGAGTACAGATATTCTTCAAAAATTAAAAACAGAGCTTCAAAATAATCCAGCAATTCTTCTTGGGTATTTGGTCAATGAAAACAAGAGACTAATTTGAAAAGATATCTGTAAGCCTGTGTTCAGTACAGCATTATTTGTAAAGAAGTAACCTAAATGTTCACTGATAGATGATCGGATAAAGAAAATATGTTGTATTTCTCTTTAGGATGTTTCAGTCAATAAATGACTACATATACTATAGTGGAATCAGTGAGTTTTACCATGTAGGCAAGATGTACAGCTGCCTGTACCATCTGGATTTACATAATTGCACTCTAAGACTTTCTCATAGTGATGGAATTGCCTAACAAAGATTTCAGAACATATTCTCACTTTTAGGTGACTCATACCTGTATATACAATGGAGTATTATTCAGCCATAAAGAATAACAATGAAATGCTGTCAGTTATAATTACATGGATGGATCTTAGCTAACATTGTGCTAAGTTAAAATCAAACCAAAAAATACTGTATTATGTCATTTAAATATAGAATTTTTAAAAAAACTCACACAAACAAAAATCAAGGTAAAAGATTCAGAGAGAAGAGTGATGTTAACAGACACAGTAAGTAAGGGGCAGGGTAAATGGGTAAAGGGGGCCAAAAGTTATGAACTTTAAGTTTTAAAACATAAGGCATGTGGATGTTATGTATAATATGGTGACAGATCGTAACCAGACCTATTGTAGGGATCATTTTGCAATATCTATGAATATGAAATAATTATTTTGTATACCTGAAACTACTAGTTAATTAAATAAGTAATGGTATCTGTCAATTATATTTAAATAATTAAAATATAGGCATGTAAAAATTTTAAAAAGTATAATAAATAATTCAGAGAGAAAAATTTTGACTAAATGGCTAACATTATTATTTAGACATTTTTAGTCTGTGCATAATAATACTCTGCTGTTTATTTCAAATATTAAAGTGCTAATGTAAAAATTTGAAAGGCAAATCTAATGATTTTCAAGGAATCACCAACTTTCTCTAAGATTAGCCCCCTGTGAACTGTTTGTAGCATTAACCATAATATGGAAAGTAGTGGGCATTAATCTGAATCTACTCTTTAGATATCAGAGGAGGAAAATAATGACAGGAATTACTGACTTGGTTTATTTTTACTACTGCGATTCTTGGCATTCTTAAGCTATTTTCATCAGAATGGTTTACCAACAAATAACAATCATTTTCAGGCGATTACAAAGTGATTGACAGAAGTGAGAACATCTGCACATCTTTCACCCACTGGCTAACAGCCCCAGCAGTAAAGATACTGTAGTCTACTCAGGCTTCACTAAGAATATGATATACATCTTGGAAACTTGCAAACTTTTAAAAAAATTCTGCATTCTTCTACAACTAGAATAAACCCCAAAGTTTTAGGGAAAATAATTTATTTGCATTTTTCAATATTCATTTCTAAAATAACAAGTTTACTTAGTTTTTCTAAATGCTTTTCCATAAAGAATCCTATCTTCATGTGTAGAGGTCTAATATTAAATGAAACAGAATTAAGCTGTGTGGCTGGTGTCACTTGGAAAATTCAGAGTGGTTTCATTTCTATGCTAGGAACATATTTTTGGGAAATCCAGAGTCACCCAGTATCATATAATGCAAAGATTGCTGAACTTGATGATTATATTCCCCTGTTAGGTAGACACTATGATAATCACAGTTGCTTAAAAATGTTGTCAATGCAAGGGCTTCTCTGGTAGTGCAAGTCACAGCACTATGCAGCCACTGCAGCAAGAGTTCAATCCCCAGCCAGGGAGGTGACCTACATGGCACAGCAGACATCTCCTTCCTCTCCTGCTGCTAGCCTCAGCAGTGTATTTCAGTTGACCTTCCTGTTTTGTTCCCCACTCTGTCTATGGTGAATCCTCTCACACACACCTGCCACACCTCTAGCCTGTACCCCAGTTCTAATATAAATAAATAAATAAATAAATAAATAAATAAATAAATAAACGCATGCACGCACGAACGAACGAACGAATTAATGAATGAATAAATGAATAAATAAATAAATAAATCTTTAAAAAGATTGCCAATACACTTTGGGGGTTGCTTTTACAAATGAAATATTACCTATTACATTAAATCTTTATTAAGAATACTTTTCTACAAAATCATCAAAAATGCTTTTTTCAAAAATAACCTTAATTCATTTGCATCTTTTAAATTATGATATCTTCATTCTATAAAAAAGATAAATTTTTCATTTTTTTGATATATTTTCTAATATATTATCTACTTAGAGGGAAGGACTCTAGAAAGGAAAGAAGGAGGAAATGAGAGAGGGAGGAAGGAAGGAAGGAAGGAAGGAAGGAAGGAAGGAAGGAAGGAAGGAAGGAAGGAAGGAAGGAAGGAAGGAAGGAAGGAAGGAAGGAAG
>JAGFMF010011384.1:1378436-1412275 GCA_019455555.1 Galemys pyrenaicus
GAGAGGATTCACCACAGAGAGCAGGGAGCAGAACAGGCAGATCAACGGAAGTACACTGCTGAGGGGAGCAGCGGGCACAGCAGGAGAGGCCTGCTGCGCATGTGGGTCCCCTCCCTGGCTGGTGGCAGGGATCGAACTCATGCTGCAGTGGCTGCAGTTTGCTTCATAGTGTGTTGCTTAACCCACTGCGCCACCGGGGAGGCCCCAGCCAAGACATTCTTGAAAGTAAAGAAGTAAAATAGAGCCTTTTTATAGTTTCCCAGTTTATATTAAGTGAAATCACACTTCCTGATTTCAAATGTATTACATGGCAATAGTGATCAAAATAGTATAGTACTGGAACAAAAAAGAAACTCAGACCAATGGGACAGAAATGAAATACCAGAGATAAACCCATATAAACATTGACAGCTAATTTTCAACAAAGGAATTTTGGCCTAACAGTGGAAAAAAGATAGCCTTTTTAATAAATGTTGCTGAGACAGACAGTCACGTGCACAAAAATAAAACAAGAATCATTTTTAACACCACACATGAACATTCACTCAACATAGATTAAAGATTTGAATGTAAGAAATGAAACCATAGGGCCTCCCTGGTGGCGCACTGGGTTAAGCAACACACTATGAAGCAAATCACAGCCACTGCAGCATGAGTTCGATACCTGCTGCCGGCCAGGAAGGGGACCCACATATCGCAGCAGGCCTCTCCTGCTGTGCCCACTGCTCCCCTCAGCAGTATACTTCTGTTGATCTGCCTGTTCTTCTCCCTGCTCTCTGTGGTGAATCCTCTCACCTCCCCACACCTCTGGCCTGTACCCCAGTGCTTGTATGCATAAATAAATAAATCTTTAAAAAAAAAAAGAATTGAAACCATAAAGTACTTCAAAGAAAATAGAGGGGACACACTACAGGACATATACCACAAACATGTATTTGGGAATACAACCCCAGCAGCAAGGGAAATGAAAGCAAAAATGAACAAGTGGAACTCTATCAAACTGAACAGCTTTTGTAGCTTAAAACAACCATTGTATAAATTGAAAGACAATCTACAGAATAGGAAAAAATATTTACATACCATACATTTGATATGGGGTTAATCTCCAAAATTTACAAGGTACGTACACAATCCAACAACAAAGAAAAAAATGACCCCATTAAAAAATAGGCAAAGGATGGGCCTCCCTGGTGGCGTAGCATGTTGAACGCCACACTGTGAAGCATGCCCCGCACAGCAGTGCGAGTTTGATCCCTGGCCAGGGAGAGGACCCACATGGTACAGCAGACCTCTCCTGCTTTGCCAACTGCTCCTCTCAGCAGTGCGTTTCAGTCGATCTGCCTGTTCCGCTCCACATTCTGTCTCTGGTGAATCCTCTCACCTCCCGCGTCACCTCCCATGACTCTGGCCTGTACCCCAGCTCTTGTATACATAAATAAATAAATCTTAAAAAAAAAAAGATAATTGGGCCTTCCTGGTGGCACAGTGGGTTAAGCAACGCACTATGAAGCAGACTGCAGTCACTGCAGCACAAGTTCGATCCCTGCTGCTGGCCAAGGAAGTGATCCACATGGCACAGCAGACCTCTCCTGCCTCACCCTCTGCTCCCCTCAGCAGTGTACTTCAGTCAGTCTACCTGTTCTGCTCCCCACTCTGTCACTGGTGACTTCTCTCACCTTCTTCAACTCTGGCCTGTACCTCAGCTCTTGTGTGTATAAATAAATAAATCTTTAAAGAAAAAAACTTCAAAAAATACTTAAAAAATTAAAAATAGGCAAAGGACTTCAATGGAAATTTCTGTAAGAAGACATTCAGATGGCTTATAGACATATAAAAAATGTTCCACATCACTGATTATAAGAGAATTGCAAATTAAAACCATACTGAAATATCACCCCACCCCTGTGAGAATGGCCCATATAATAATGAACACAATTAACAAATGTTGCCAAGATTGTGATGAAAAAGAACTCTCCTTTACTGTTAGTGGGAATGCAAGCTGTTACAGATCCTTCAGGAAATATTATGGAGATGTCCCAAGAAAATAAAAATCCCATTTAACCCAGTCATATTGTTATTAGGGCTTTATTCAAATACATGAAAAATTTAGTACAAAAAGATCTATGAATACCTATGTACACAGCAGCTCTGTTTACAGTTGCCAAATAATGGAACCAACCCAAGTGCCCTCCAACAGATAAATGGATAGAGAAAGGGTGGAGCATATATTCAATGGAATATTACACAGCTGTGATGAAAGATGAAGTGGTAGCATTTGGGGAAAAATGGATGGACCCTGAGGTGATTATATTGAGTGAAATCAATCAAAAAGTGAATATAGACTTCAGATGGCTTCACTCATCTGTGAAACATAAACACCAAAACAAAACATTATGCACAACCAATAGGAGAAATGAAAATTTGAACTCAACACAGAAGAAGATAGTGGTTAGTAGAGGGAATAGGAATAAGGTTGGAGAAGGTGAGGGAGGGAAGCAATCACTAGAATTCACTTTTCCTCTATTTACTGAAATAATTTCATAATAAATACTAACTATAAATAATTTCATAATAAATAAAAAACTGAGCTTTTACTTCCCTTAGAAAACCATTGCAGATTCCTAGAGCAAGGACCATGAATCATCATGACAAAACTGAATTATACTTAAGGATATTAAAATTTATATTTGCTAAAAAATGTTTTGAGAAAAACTGAAATCACACAAAATTTTGAAATCTGAAAATCACATTTGTATAATGGCTCATTCTGGGATAGTGATTAAAAAAATTCCTATGTTAATGGACTTTTCATGTCCATATAAGCTTGTATTCACTTGGCAAAATGAAATTCTAAAGTCTTTCAAAAATTCCATTAATAATATTAGTGAAGTCCATGAAATATTTCGTAAACTATGGGTAATTTTTGTTTATTTTCATAGTTCTGGGCTTGAGTAAATTGTCAAGTATGATAATGTGAGTTTCTAGTGTAAATGTTAAATTTGGCTGAAATGCTTCATAAAGACTAAATGTCATTTGACCTCTAGGTGACTCTGGCCTCACTTATAAATTAGAGTTTACGCTTCAACACTAGATTAGAATGATGTAATTAACTCCAGAGTTCTCCAGAGCACTCTCCAAACAGATTACGAAAGATGTCTGGTGCTTGAACCAAACTACCAGAAAATACAGTGACAAAGAAGGAAACTCTTCAGCTCTGAAAATTAAAAATAACTGATAGAATCAAGCAGCTACTGAGAAGGGTAACTTGAGATACAAGATCTAAAACAACAGTCAGTCTGTTTCTAACAGAATTAGTTCTTCTGTGGTTTTCTATTAACCTTTACTGCATTTCTTTGCATCAATATTTTCCACTCTCAAATATAAATATAAAGAGAAACTTCAGGCTTATTGACAAAAAATTGTGCAAAACATCAACTTTCTGTGCAAATATTTCTTTTTTTCTTTTTTTAAAGATTTATTTATTTATGCATACAAGCACTGAGGTACAGGCCAGAGGGTGGGCGGTGAGAGGATTCACCACAGAGAGCAGGGAGCAGAACAGGCAGATCAACTGACGTGCACTGCTGAGGGGAGCAGCGGGCACGGCAGGAGAGGTCTGCTGCGCCATATGGGTCCCCTCCCTGGCGGGTAGCAGGGATCGAACTCATGCTGCAGTGGCTGGGGTTTGCTTCATAGTGTGTTGCTTAACCCACTACGCCACCAGGGAGGCCCTCTGTGCAAATATTTCTTAAATATTTTACTGTGAATTAATCTGGGAAGTAAAAGTTGATGTTACACCTACAACTTCCTCAATGAGTATCTTACTTATCGTGCTAATCATTATTAACTTTCCAAATGCAGATAGGCTTGTAAGAAGCAGTATGAAAATACATTCTTCAAACTGATTTAAGAGTACTATGATTAAAAGAATCCAATGTCTTTTAATCAAATCTCATATATCTGAAGCATCAATACAGGTGGGGAAGAGAATGTTACCAGAGATTTTAACATATTTTTAACATTTTATGTAGGAGAGCTGAAAAAAGGCTGGAAAACAGAATTAGTAAGATAATTTTACAGTAGTCTCCCCCAATGTAAGCGTTTCAATTTTTTTCTCAGTGTGTTCCTATTCACCAATACAGTCATCCATTTTGAAAGTGTAAAGGAGTATTTAAAATTCAAGAATTGGAGACCCTTTTTGAGAACAACCTTCTAAGAGTATGAAAACTCCATGATTGCTTTCTCCGTAGGTCTGGAAACTAACAGAGCACTTCGGAGTCAGAGCTGACAAAGAATGGAGCCTGAAATGGAATTTAGTGGGAAGAGTGTTTAGAAAGTGAATAAAACAGGAATTTATAAGCTGCACAAAATTAGTTGGCTTGACTGTTTACATTAGACATTTCCAGCAAGAGCAGGTCAGAGGACATCCTTCCAGCTTCCTTCAGTTAAAGTAAGACATACACCATTCTTGACAAGTCTGGGTAGAATACATACTTCCAATTGTTTTGTAAAAATTAAACAACAAGGTCACAAAACAATATCTCTTACATAGAAGCTTTGCAAACAATAATTTTGAAAGTATCTTTCCGTATTTATTAAAAACAATGATGTGGATGGGACACAAGTTAGGCAACAATGATGTCGCTGGTGACACAAGTTAGGCAACACATTGTGAAGCATCCACAGCCACTGCAGCACGAGTTCAATCCCTAGCCAGGGAGGTAACCCACATGGAACAGCAGACCTCTCCTGCCTTGCCTGCTGCTCCCCTCACAGTGTATTTCAGTTGATCTGCCTGTTCTGCTCCCCACTCTGTCTCTGGTGAATCACCTCACCTCCCACGCCTCTGGCCCGTACCCCAGTTCTTGTATGCATAAAAAATCTAAAAAAAAAAAAAAGGCTATCTGGAAATAAAAACAAGAGAAACAGAAACAGAAAAGTGAGAGAGCAGTAATCTGCTTGGTAATAGTACCTGGTGTGGATGATTCATAATTTTCTCCAGCTAGGGTGTCTTTTGCTTTAGGAGTTAGGGACCCAAAGAATAACTTTCACAAAGCAGTAGCAATCCAGCCAAAGTTACTTTTTTAGGGATTTCTGTTACAGTGTTACAGATTTTCTGTTTCTCTTAGTGTCTC
This sequence comes from Galemys pyrenaicus, assembly GCA_019455555.1. Lineage (NCBI taxonomy): Eukaryota > Metazoa > Chordata > Mammalia > Eulipotyphla > Talpidae > Galemys > Galemys pyrenaicus. The sequence continues at coordinate 1,383,572 of JAGFMF010011384.1, forward strand.
AGTGACAGGGAAAGTGGGGAGATCTGCTTTACAATCAGCATATTTTGTACAGGTTCTAGAGTTCTCTAATTAAGCTGCCAGCCATACAAATATTCAGTAAACACCTAATTGTCTATTATCTTCTATTACAACTAATGGAGAACTCTGGGTGGGGGGGGGGAGTGAAAGATACATTCCTTTACCATCAAGGGTGTAATAGTTTAGTTTTTTTTTAACTTTTAAAATTTATTTTTAATTGTGGTAAAATATACCCCCAAAATTTACCATCTTTAAGCATACAGCTTAGTAGTGTTAAGTACATTCACATTATTGTACAACCAACCTCCAAAACTCTTCATCTTACAAAGACTGAAACTATATGTTTATTAAACAACAGTTCCTAATTTCCACTTCCCCCTATCCCTGGCAATCACCATTCTATCAATACTTTCTGTGCCTACAAATGTGCCTACTCTAGTACCTTAAATAAGTGGAATCAAACAGTCTCTGCCCTCCTATGACTGATTTACTTCACTTGACATGTCTTCAATATTCGTTCACCACATCAAAAGCATTGTGGAAGAATGTCATTCCTTTTCAAGTTTTTTAAATATTCTGATGTGTGTGTAGAATATTGTGTGTATGTAACACAAATCTATGAATTTAAAATTTTTCTGTTTCTGTAAAAAAATTCACTGCAATCTTTTTTTTTAATTAAAGATTTATTTATTTATGCATACAAGCACTGGGGTACAGGCCAGAGGTGTGGGGGGGGGGGTGAGAGGATTCACCAGACAGAGTGGGAAGCAGAACAGGCAGACTGATTGAAACAAACTGCTGAGGGCAGCAGCGGGCACAGCAGGAGAGGTCTGCTGCACCATGTGGGTTCCCCTCCCTGGCCGGTGGCAGGGATCGAACTCGTGCTGCAGTGGCTGCGGTTTGCTTCATAGTGCGTTGCTTAACCCACTACGCCACCAGGGAGGCCCCTCACTGCAATCTTGATAGAGATTTCGTTGAATAAGAATTACATTGAACTTTGGGTAGAATGGACATTTTAAAAATTCTAATTCTCCCAATTCATGAATTTAGCTAATCCTTCCATTTATTTGTACCACTTCAGTTTCTTTCATCAATGCTTTGTAGTTTTCAGTGTATAATTCTTGCACCTCTTCAGGTAAATTTAGTTTTAAGTGTTTGTTTTTAATGTTTGTGCAAGTAGTGCTGTGTCCTTTATTGGCTATATAATTCATTGTGTGTAAAAATGCAGCTGATTTCTGTGTTTTGATTTTGTAACTTAGTAGTCCTGAATTTGTTTATTCTAACTTTTATTTTTTTCCTGGTGGAGACTTTATGATTTTCTCTATATACATTCATATCATCTACAAGTAGAGATGATTTCACTTCTTTTTCTCTGAATGACATGTATTTCTTCCTTTTTATTATAGCAAATTATGTCCCAGTTGGATTTGATGTTATTTATTATATCAATGGAACAATGATTGACAGTATTGCTCACCTGGGGTTCAAAGAAATGGCCCATATGCCACTATGAAAATGTGGCAAGAAGAATCAGATTAGCTCTGGAAATTCATGACCATAGACAAATACCTGAGCAAATTAATTCACTCTTTTCTGGTTGAAACATATTAACTCCTAAAGCTCTAAACTTATATTTGTGTTTTTTTTTTTTTTTGTCTCGAAAAGAAAAGGTTTATTAAGGAAAAAGGGAAGACTACAGACTCCCAGGTATATGGTACCTGGGAGGGGCGAAAGAGCCCTCAAAACTTATATTTGTATTCTGACTTTGCATTAACTGGATACTTGATTTTGAGTACATTTCTTAACTATATTGAGTTTTCTTTTTTCAGTCTGCAAATTGGATAATGTCAATCTAATGCTTTAAGAATGAAATACACAATATATTTAAAGTCTTCGACATGACACAAAGCTATCTTCAGGAAATATCTCTTCACTTTTGCTTATTCTAAGGCTTTTAGAACGATAAAGTCTGTTATAAAGACTATACATTAAGTAAAATATACAAGATTGATTGTTTTTTAATTCCAAAGAGTATGTTAACAGCCAGTATTATATTTTCTAAGTTCAGCTAAACAATGCTTTGGGCAAAATGATCATGTATTCACAATGCTCTTGGGTGGTAAATTCTATTAATAATTGCTATTTGGAGTTCTATGTAGAAAAAGACCCAAATGAAATATTCATATTAATTACAAGGGTTGAGGAAAAATTTCTCAAAATAGTTAGAAATGTCTAGAGGAATACTACAAAATAACACAAAACAGTCACTAATAAAATAATGTTTTATTCTGAAACAGTATTGTTTGATTAATGGAAAGTAGGAGGGGGAAAATGTCAGAATTGGGCTGAAATTTACCTAAATACATGACAGCTGTAGTCTAGTCTAAGTATTTAGGGCATTATAATTAAAATCTTTAGCCTGCTGTAGAAATTAGATATCATCTGCTGGTTTTTTACTTTTCTTGAGAATCTAAGTTGTTTTTCCACTCTTATTTGTAGCATAAATTACAAAAATGTATATTTCTAAATTGTTAGCAGGCAATAGGGTCTCTGTTCACTCAGTCCATACTTTCTAATCTTGGTTTTTGCAAGTTTCCTAGATTTACTGTAGCTCAAGGTAGTTGCTTAAATAATTCAGAGCTAGCCAGGCTACAGAGAGAAAACATGCTAATCAGAACTGGTCCTGGAGGGGTCTCCAAGAGTTAAAACCAGTACTCCATGAACTCCCACACCTCTGATGGGATCATTCAACAATACACAGGTTGTCCCCACTACATTGTTGCTCAGCTTTCAGCTTCAACACACCATGACTGTGAAGCGTTCCAACATCCCATATAAACTGAACTTCCTGCAATTGGAGATTTTTTTTAATCACCAAATTGAGAGTGGACAGAACATACACAATTAACTCTATGCAATTTAACTTGCAATTGTATGTGATTTAATTTTTTTCTTGTCTACTTGATCACATTTACTATATCCTGTATGGATTCAAATTTACATTCTAAATAACTAAACTTTTCCTTATTTCAAATAACCTCTGGAAGCTCTGGAAGATATAACATATTAGTGTGTGTGTATATATATATATACATATTTAAATATAAATGTAAATATAAATATAAATACAATAAAAGGAAAGAAGAAAATTCCAAACTGGCCATGTTGAATTGGGTAGTCACTAGCCATATGTTCATGATTAAATTTTAATTAATATAAATTAAATTAAGTTAAAAAATCAAGGCTTCAGTTGCACTAGTTTCACTTCAGATGCTCCTAATTAGCAATTCACAGACACGGCAGATTTAAAAATTTCTATCACTGCAGAAAGTTCTTTCAGATGATTGACCCTTGAAAGTGCACTCTGAAGAGTTACTGAAACTTCATATTGTAACTCAAGCATCCTTTAGGAGACAGTTACATAAACACAGTAGACACTTCGAAATACATATTCTAAAATATAATATGACAAAGGTGATCTGGACTAGACAGTAAATAAGGAAGGAACGAAATGAGGGAGAAAGGGAGGAGAAAACTTTCTAACTGTATCAGTCTCATCCTCACATATAGTGCTATATTACCTTTTAATGATGAACACTGGGACTAAGATTGTTTAAATCCAAGAATACACCCTCTTTTGATAATCAGCATCTTTTATTGGGAATAACAAATTATCCTAAATTAATCTGTTAGGCTGTGATTATGTAAACATATAGTGATCTTCTTTTGGGAGAAAAAAAGAAAAAAAACAACAAAAATGATTAGTTTTCCTTGATGGTTTCCATCTTTATGAGTATGCTAAGAGCAGTGACCTGATATTGCTACTTGTAACATGTCGATTAAGATAGCCTGTGGAGACAATGAGATTTTTTTACATTCTTTATGGTCATATCAATATGATCTAAAACTTAATTTTTTGAAGTGGACATTTATCTATAAAAGCACAACTATAAAATAATATTATTACTGCATATTAGACACAGGAGTATGATATGATTTTGTATAATTCAAGATGAATTAACAGCCCTGGGAAATTTTCACTTCAAGCTTTCCCTGATAAGCATAGAGCAAATAATTTTTCATGAACTGGACATTATGATAAATTTCCTTTACTTTAGCTTTTATACCTGTGTAATTATTTTACAATTTTAATACACCTGAGGTTAAAGGAGCTGTTTGCGGGATTTGAGACAAGGTTAGAGGGAACAAAGTCTCAATCCAACTAAATGCGATATGCAATATTTATTATATAAAAAGGAGACTGTAAGAAGAAAAAGACTATTTTTAAAAGGTATTGTTTCTTAAGACAAACTGAACATTTTTGTGATGATTTGGTTTCTAAACAGCATTAGGTCCGGGCAAAATTTAGATTATTGGGAAGATTGTTTTCTTTCTTCTTTCTTTTTTATCCATTCTCCGAATCTTCCTATTTTATTTAATTAATCTCTCCACATTTGCCAAAGTTGACTAATTTTTTAGACTACCCAGAATTGACACAGAGCTTTTCAATTCTGGGCCCTGCATAATGAACATTGCCTCTATCTCTGGCTCTTCATTTTTCTCTAATTCCAAACATGTTCTTCTCTCTCTGGAAAATGTTCATTTACTTTAAAAAAAAAATTTCCTTTCAGGTAATTGATCCTCAACTACAAGTAATAGTGAAAATTTCAGGTGATCTAGAAAGCTACTGGGGTTTTTCCTTGAGTCTTTACTGGGGTGCCTATTCATTATCATTGCTTAATTGATATATAATTCACATTTCATAAATTAATCCTTTATAGAAGAAAATTCAATGATTTTTAATATATGCACAAAGATTTAAAACCACCACTATAACCTAAAACTATTTTTTCCATCACCCTAAGAGGAAACTCCATTTCCATTAGCATTCTGTTCCCTAACCTGCCCCCCCACTAGTGGTCTTTGAAAACCACTAATTACTTTCTGTGTTAATGAATTTACCTGTTCTGTACCTCTGACATAAATGGAATCATACACCACAGGACCTTTTGTATCTAACTTATTTTAACTAACAAGCATAATATTTCCAAGATTTAGTCATGTGTAGAAAATAGTCACGTGTCAAAACAGAAATATGATCTGAGAAATGTGCCAATAGGCAGTTTCATCATTGTGTGATTATAGATTTGTGTAACGATACAAACCTGAAACCCATTGGACACCTGGATCACATACCATATAGCCACTTGGGACCACCTTCATACATGTGTTGTCCCTCACTGAAATGCCATTAGAGTTGCATGACTTCTGCACACTATTCTTTTATATAGCTGAATAATATCCCATCGAATCACTTTTCTTCCACTCATCATTAGGTTCATCATTCTTCTCATTTCCATTTTATAGTTATTATGGATATATGGACATTGATGTAAAATCATTTTTTAAAAAGTCTTCAATTTTGGAGGGTATATACCTAATAGTGAAATTGTAGCATAATATATAGTATCTCTGCTTAACAGTTTAGGAACTTCCCAACTGTTTTCCAAAGATTATGATGATTATGATTTATCCATATCCCCATGAATATTGTCCTTTTTAGTTGTTTGTTTGTAGCTCTGATATTGGGTATGAGAGTAGTCTCACATTATGATTTTGATTTTCATTAACCTAATGATCTTGAGGATCTTTTCTGTGTTTATTGAATATCTGTATATCTGATTTGTAAAAATGCCTATTCAATTTATATTTTAATTGGTTTTTTTATGATTGTTACAATACTTTACATATTCTAGTTATTAGATTCTATCAGATGTTTGATTTACAAATATTTCCTCCCATTTTATAGGTTGTCTTTTCACTTTCTTGATAGTAACCTTTGAAGCATAAAATGTTTTAATTATGAGGCAATCCAGTATATTTTACCTTTTGTCTCTGTGCTTGTCCTTTGTCTAAACAATTATTGTCTAACTCAAATTAATGAAAATTTATCTTTAGGTTTTTTATTAGGATTTTATAATTTTGGATCTTATATTTAATTGTATGATTTATTTTGCATTAATTTTTGTATATATTTTGAGATAAAGATTCAAGCTCATTCCTTTTTATGTTGCTATTTAGTTGCCCTAGCATCATTCATAATAGTACATTTCTTTCTCCAATGAATTACCTTACAAACTTGTCAAAAATTAGTTGTGCTTAAATGTAAGGGTTTATTTTTGAGCCCTCAACTTTATTGGACTTTATTGTCTACCTTTTAGCTAGTACTATATTGTCTGGGTTGCTGTAGCTTTGTAGTAACTTTCAAATTAAGAAGTGTTAATTTTCCAACTCTATAAAAATCTTGTACTTTGGGGAGTAAATCTATTCTTAATATTTTTCCTTTTTGATGGTATTTAAATGGAATTATTTTCTTAATGTCATTTTGCATTGTTTATTGTTACTACAAAGCAATACAATTGATACAGTGTGTGACTGTATACTGTATACTTGCTGAAATTTATTAGTTCTAATTAGTTTTTACTAGCCCATGTTCAAATTAATACTATTTTTAATATTGTATTTTGATTCAGAATGTTATTGACCTCTTTTAATAATAATCAATGAATGAAATGCTTAAAATAATCTCATGACCTGTTAAATCTATATTATCTCTAGAGTTATATATTAAATTCTGGAAAACTACTTTATTTACTTAAGTTATCACATCCAAGTTGGCAACATGTCCTTTAAGTAACCTCTTCATATGTATCTCAACAGTTAAGCTGAGAAAAAACCTTGGGAGTGGGACATGTTATAGTCAATTTTGCTGCTACAGCTCTCGGCTAATATAGAAATTACATAACAAAATTTCTCTTTCAATAGTCTAATAACAACACAATGAGAGTTCACAAAAAGTCACTGGGATCAAATTCCCAAATCTCCAATTCACCTCATGCTATAAAAATTTGGGTCAGTCATTTCCTTTGGAATATGGTACTATGTTTCACTTAAAGTCAGAAAATATGTTGATTTAATGTATAACGGTAACAGTTTATAATATAAATATATTTTTTATGTTTATATATGTTTATAAATACATATGATATAAAATTTGAATTTTCTACTGTTCTGAAAAGCTTATAAAACTTTCTTGATTGAAAACATGTTGTGCTAAAATTCGTTAACATTATCAGAAAGGATGAGGTCAAATTTTATGTATATGAATTAGCAGACACTAATTTTCCTAGAAGAGTTTAATCCAGTCAATATTTTCAGAATATTATCTTCAAGCACCAAACCCATGATTTTACTGAAGCTAGGCAATTTTCACCTTTGCTGCAAAACTACAAATGTAATTCTGACTTCAATATTTGCTAATAACTATTCCCTATTTATGGATATTAGATACATGCTTAACACTAAAATTAGTTCAGCCTGAGGCATAAATGGACTACATTTGCTCCTTTTGTCTGTCATGCTAATTACTACCAATCTCTATAGACTAGTCAACCATTCAGACTGCCATTATAATCAGACTAAATATCACACATACACACTCACACACACGCAAGCACAAACTCATAGAATCATCCCAAGAATTGCATTTTTGTTTCATAATATTACATTCAAAATGATAATGCATGTAACCAAAAGCAAATACATAACATTTTATACATTTAAATCTTTAGAATGCAGAGTTTTAAATTTATTCTGTATTATCCTAAAACATGAATAGGGTTATGATATTTCTAGATGCAATCTGACATTTTCTGTTCCAATAAAAAACCTATTAATGAAGCCCAAGGTGACTGTGTATGATATGAAGTGTTTGTCTAAGGATGCAATTCTGGGGTTTTATTCATTCCTATCTTAGTGCCTCCATTTGTGTGTGTGTGTGTGTGTGTGTAAATCTGGGCAAATCTATCTCACTCTTTGACATGCAAGTTTTTTGTATGTAAATTGAATCAATATTTCCCATTTATATGTTATTTTTCTGAGTAGATATCATGAAAATTAATGAGATTATTAGTCAGTAGACCTCCAGGCCATTGTCACTAAAAGGATAAAATTATTGGCTTCTAGAGGAAAAGGGATGGAAGGATTTGTGGGGAAAGAAGGAAATCAATCTTGATGAAATGGGAGAGAGATTGGTAAGAGAGTCAGGTAATAACATCAGTATTTAAAAAAATCAGATAAAGGAATGTAGTGAGAATGGCAGAGGGAATTCCTTCTATTTCCTTTTGTTCTAACACAGTCCTGTATTCTCTGACTCACACCACCCAATTCACACTACATTGTATACATTTCCTGTGTTCTCCATGCTAATTACCAATGTCCAATTTGTCATCCCATCATTAATCACAGTATTCATAATTAATCACAGCAAATCACAATTCTGACTTTTGTGTCCTGTTCAATATAAAACTTAGAAACAAATATTGAAACAATGTCCCTAAATCCGAGGAATAGAACAAATGGTCAGTCACTTACTAGTGCTCAAAAAAAAAAAAAAAGACAATATGGATTTGGAAGGAGGGAGATTTTGATAAGGTTGAAAGGTGCCACTTTGAAAAGAATTGGCTTCCTGTTCTATAACAAATATGCTCTGAACAACATTTGTTGGCAGTCAGTAATGTATGTCAGGAAAGGCCATAATCTAATACTCATTCATCTACTTCTTTAATTGCCCGATTGCTTAGTCTTGTTTTCTATGATGACAGAGAAGCAGGAAGAACTTCCTATTAAGCTGAAATTGATGTTCAAAGTAAAGGTACTCAGCACTAAATCTGAATTAGTAATCAACTAATTAGATTAGTCCATATGCTTGATGCTGATGTTTTAGTTAACATTTTCTTTAATCAGCCAATGATGTAATCCACTAAGCCTGTCTTTTTTACTTTAAACTTCTTAACTATAAAGTCATCTAATCACATTTTAGCAAAACATATACCTAAAGAAGTGTGGAAAAGTTTTTATATTTTTAGATCTAAGTCTAATTTCTTCAACTTAACATTTTCACTCACTTCGTTCTTATCATGCTATATTACATGCAATTATAACCATTTTGCTTCCCAAAGATCCGAGTTCAAATGCAGATGTCATTTCTAAATACTCACAAATAATTATTGCATCATTTTGTACTCATTCATTGTGCCATCTCTCTCCATCATCACATGGGACAAGCAACTCATTCTCAAATGACTGAAGAAACCACCGAAACCAGTTTCATCTGGTTTTACATGGCTTGATGCATAGATAGTGTATCTTGGTGGAAGTGTGCAGAGCTGCCTACTTCATCTCTCTGAACATAGAGACACTGAAAAAACACAGTATAACTATACTCAGGCCAACAGTGGTTTGCAGTGCCAGTGCCCACCCGCCATGCCAGTGTGCTAGACTTCTTGCCTGAATTCACCATTATACTTTTTAAGTATAACTCTGTGAAGTAATTTGATTTCTCCATTCTCTCCCTTGGCCAATCCTGCTCATTACTCTATTTAATTAACTTGCAATAAAGAAGCTTTCAGGCACTACTTGAACTTTTATAGAGACTTTCAGTTAATTCAAGTCAAGTGCTGGAGATTAAATACATTTGAAAAACAAAGAAGAAATGAAAAAAGTGATTTAAAAGACATCTGTCTTCATAAACATACTCCCATAAAGAATTTCCATGATGTTAAGTGCCAGAGTCCTTGTCTTATTTAATAACAAAAGGCTTCTAATCTATAGAACACTTAACTATGAAATATGGCACTTATTTAAGAAAACAAAAAAGCATAATATTTGTAATAAAAAGAGAACTTCCAATTTTTTTCTGACAAAAAATGTTATTTCATTATTAAATATACAGTTTAATGTCCTTTTATAATCCCAGATCTTTCCTATCAGTTTCCTTTTTTTTTTTTTTTTTCAATAGCAGTAATGCACTGCTGGGTCTATATTAAGTTTGCAAAAAAAAAAAAATACATACTCATATACAAAATGAAGGGATTTAAGGAGGGTGGTTTTGTACAAAAGTTTGTCCTCTGTCAATATATGGAAACTTTAAAACACAGTTTTCCATGGAAATAGTATCATAAATGGTATTTAATTTTGCATGCCAGTTCATGAAAGGCTGGCTTTTTAATATTCCACAACGGCGCTTACAAAAGCAGAAACACATCTCCTATGATAGCAACTGTGAGAAAAATTACTCCCCTCTCCCAGCACTTGGAAAATAGCTACATCACAGCTCCAGGAAGAGTTCAGATATAAAGAATACTAAGATATAAATCCAAACTTGTCATCTGTTCATGCAAGAAATAAACGGTGTGTTAATCTCCTTTGTAGTGTTGAACAATAATAATAAAGTGGGCATAAAAATACATCTTCACAGACATACAATAGAAAATGAACCCCAAGACAAAGTCTCTGTGCCTACTAACCATCCTTACCCCCAACATGGAAAGAAAATAAAACTAAATTCATGAGCCCTTTCTTTCATAAATAGAAGGTCACATACAAATCATTTAAACTTTGTTTCAACCTTGTCAGCAAGATATTATTATGTCCAGTTAACAAATGACTAAATTGAGCACAATTTGTCCCCAATTTTTTTGCCTATAGGTGGAAGAACTTCAATTTAAACCCTGCCTGACTCTCATACCCAAGATTGGTTTTTGTATCTCCCAAATGGGGGCTATCAAAGTCTGTCTAACAGCTAAAAGGATCAAGGATGCGTTTTCAAACAAAGGCCAAAGAAAGTACTATGAAAGACTCTTCTTGTATAGATCTGTGTCCCTAGCAACGAAAAGGGAAGAAACCAACTTTACATGATAATCGCGTTAATTTCTCCGAGAGCAGAAACAGAATTTTTGAAGCCACATAATTAAAGATATCAGTATAAACCTGAACTAAGTTTCAGATCTGACCACCAGCATAGAGCTAAAGCCTATTTGTTCATTCTCCAAGGCAGAGGCTGCCAGTCAATAATGTTTCAAATGAATGGAGAGGCTATTCAATTTAAATACTTGTAGTTTTCAATAGTTGTGCTGATGTGGATCCTTAAAAAAACAAAAAAACACACCTTAGATTCATGTACATTTCTATATTTGATGAATGACAGTTATTTAGAAACTTTAGAATTTACTTATAGTGAAAGAAATTAAGGAAATTTCAAAGGAAAACAGATTTAGTACCTGATGATATGCTATATTATAGAGGCATTTTATGCCTTTGTGACAGATTTCTATTACTATGATCGATACATTTTTAAATGTTTATAAGTTCAGAGGAAACACATATATCAGTGAAAACTATAGCTTTCTTTAAACCTTAAATTACAGTACACACCAAAATATCACTCTCATACATCAATTTCAAGCAGAAAACCTCAATGTTTTTTACTAGCATGTTAGCATTATCTATGCTAATCTGAACTCTGAACCTTTTATAAAAATCTGAACTCAGAACTCATTGACTACTTATTTAAGTGTTTTATTCAGTGTTGTCAATTCTTCTTAGGCCTGGCTTGCTAACTTTACTATTAAAAAAAGGAAAAACTCAATATGAACTTACTGATGAAAGTTCCAATATATTAGTAAAACCATGAAAAAAAAGAACATGTATATTTACTTACAAAGATGTTATTTCAAACTGTATCAATTTTTGAAGGATGTTAATAGTAATAAATGCTTTTATGTATACCTAGACTTTTGACAAATGTGCATACTTATAGGAACTGAGAAAAGAAAAAAAATTAAATTTTAGGAATGAATTATACTAAAAATAATCTCTTGAAATCATTTTTGGGATTGTCATCTTTGATCTCATTCACTACATATTTAAATGATGGTATATTAAATTGAGAGTAGGACAGTCCTCACTGAGAAATAAGAAACAGCTTTTTAAAAATTCTCCATTTTAAATTTGTTCTATACATTTTATAGTCATCATAGTTGTATTGAATATATCTACACCTTGAGATCAGACTGTCCTGGGTCTGAATTCTGGTTCAAACTTTTACTGGTGGGGAGATGCCAAACAGTTTATGTAACCTATCCAAGCATTTGTTCAGGTCCAAAAGACAGTGGTATTAAGGAACTTTCTCAAGACCACAGTCTAGTTAGGTCAATTTCAACTGGGAGTTCTGAGAGCAGTTCAGTAGCCCCTGGAACACACAGTTTACTCCAGGAAGTCCCTATTCAAACAAGGGAACACTGCTAATTGCAGACTTCACATTCTACCAGAGGTTAGTTAGGGTTATGATAAGTACCCTTCCATGTCAAACCCAGTATGGGAACACCCTACAGTGAAAAAATTTCATCACAAATACAGCTAGAGGTTGTCAAAAAATGCTACACTGATAATGGTGAGCAGTAGAAAGCACTGATTTGAAGTCACTCTTAAATGACTCCCTAAAATTAGTCATTATTTTCCTCCTTTTATTTCTTTCAGGAAAACAAAGAGAAGACCCTCCTTTTCCACAGTTCCCATTGGGGGGTTTTAACTAAATAAAATATTGTTGATAATTTGAATGTATGATTTATATTTGGAAGAAATGATCTGCAAACATTAATTCCCTGGAACCAGAGGGAAAATTGGAGAGGAAACTATGCTTTCCCAAATTAAGAACCTTGTGAGTGGATCTACTTCATATACCATAATTCTCATAAGGGACTTCTATGCCTACAGCATGGTAAATAAAGATGATCCCACCAAGATGTGGTGGTGATGTTGGCCTTATTAGGTCATTTATTCTTCAGCATCTTGGGGAAAGTATGGGGAAGAGCTTACCTACTACCCTATTCTGTTCTATCAGGGAAACTTAAAAATTTTTTTAAATGATTTATTTATTTATGCATACAAGAGATGGGGTACAGGCCAGAGTCACGGGAGGTGAGAGGATCCACCAGAGACAGAGTGGGGAGCAGAACAGGCAGGCTGACTGAAACATACTGCTAAGGGTAGCAGCGAGCGAGGCAGGAGAGGTCTGCTGTGCCATGTGGGTCCCCTCCCTGGCCTTTGGCAGGTACAGAACTCGTGCTGTAGTGGCTGCGGTTATGCTTCATAGAGCGTTGCTTAACCTGCGCGGCGCCTCCAGGGAGGCCCGAAACTTAAAATTGAAGGAATGAAACTAATAGGAAGCAGGGGAGCATACATGTACGATGGAGATGGAAATGTAAGGATGGAACAGTGTTTGTGAGAGCATTGTTCCAAGGTGAGTGGGAAAGTAGAAGCAGCTGCTCACTTAACATGGATCAGGATCACTTAACATGGAACATGAGAGAGTGTGAAGGCGAAAGAGTCATAACTAATCAAACAAAAATCACTGACTCCTAGAACTTTTTTATTAGTATTATAATTAATGGGTAGTTAGTAAAGTAAATGGCTAGTTGTCTCTGTTAAGACACTGTTTATTAGGTTTGTGTTGTAATAGCTATTCTACTGTTTGTCACTAGTTTGATAGCTGGCTGCTTTGAATAAACATTAAAATATATTCTCTATCTTATTTGAGAATGAATAGTAGAATATTTTAGATAGAAATTATAGTTTCGTGTTAACATCATAGCTCTGAAAACTTTAAAAAGAATCAATTACGATGAAACCCACTTAATTTCTATTTGCCTACAGGGAACTCTGCATCAAGATAGAGCTGCACCTAAAATAGACATGACCATTTTAAAGAGGATATGAAATGCCTTTATGTTCTGGGAATGACAGAGGCTTAAAAGGATCTTCATGGTCTCAGCAGAAAGAGTGAGCTGGCCAAATTGAGTTACAGAAAGATAGGTGATACACTTGGGAGCTTTAGATGGATTAAATTCACAACACCCAATAAATTACATCTTTAGGAGAAGATCGTCGGTCAATGAGTTCTCTAAGAATATTCCAAGCATAGATTTTCATACCCATATTCTCAGCATGGATCTATCTAAAGTTTAAACTTAACTTGTGCTCCACTACTTTTGGGTAACTCACAACTATGAAATACAGAATGCAACCTCTGGGTCACATAAGCGCTCATGGATCACTGTGCCTTACCTTAGAATATTCAATTTATAAAATGGTCAATTTTCACCTATTAGGTGGTTACTATACATTTTGGGGGATCATTTTACATGCTAGTATTTTTAAATTTAAGAATCTGATATATAATAACACTCAAATGCTATCTGGAGTAGCTATAATATCAAAATAGGAACTGACTGAGGTTCAATTAGAAAACTGTCTAAAAGATACATAAGAATATCCAGTTTTTTTCTCTAAAGAATAGGGAGAAGTTTCTTAGTTATCTCTAGATTGTTTGTATATCCAACTTCTTGAACCAAACTTAGGTAAAAGAAAAATAGAATCTATCAGGTTATTTTACCTAGTAAATAAAACTTAAATTATGTGCTAGAATTCAAAAAGAGGAGCGTCTATCCGTGGATCAGAACACTCTCATTCCAATATAAAATTTTTATTGCCTCCTTACCAATAACATCTATATAAACAAATTTCTATAGTTATGAACTCATCCCTGAATATTTTATTAATGGTAATTGACTATCTTATTAAAACGTACAACATTACTTATTTGCAAAGAATTCAAAACTTGTAAAGTTCCTACCTGAGACCACTGTCAGTGTTGATAATGATATTACCATGAGACATCTTTCAGATCCTCTCATTTTATATGGTATTAAGCCTATCATCAACTCAGCCCCTAAGTACACATAGCAGTATGTGGTCTTGACATGGGAACCATTTGTTACTTTGAAGACCGTGTCAATTATTGTTTAAATATTCAAAACTGACTCTGCATCCCAACAGCTGATGGTAAAACATTTAGTCAGCAATGATACTTTTATGTAATAGGAAGATTTAAAACAACGTGCTATTCTCATCTATCCATATGTATTTTATCTATTTTAAAACTTGCATTCATGTTCATACAAGCTCACCCAACTACATTTGAGTTATATTTATACTTTATAATAATTTCTGTCATAGAAGGACAAATAATGAGTGGTATATACAGAAGAATTTGTGCTCTGTTTTATTAATAATTAACTGTGTTAATGGAATAACTGTGTAATCTTATTTTTTAGGTACCCTAGACTAGAAGCCACACCCAGCCTAAGTGAAACATGATAAACTGCCTCTTAAAGCAAAAACTTGGTATTATTTGTGATTTTCTCTTTGCACATGTTCATCTAAATTACATCATTGCTTCTATGATAACTAGAGATGTTTTGTCATGAATTGTGTGTTTTGTTTGTTTGATTTATTCTCCAGGATAGTGATTAGTATTTATCACCATACCATTTTCCTGTCTCTCAGATACATATGTCTGTTTTCCCACTATTCATAGATTTTGCTTCTTGACTTAACTCTAAAGATAATGGAGCAAAAATGAGTAATGCTTTGGCTTGTGGAAATGATCCAGAATATCCCAAGAATATTCTGTAATCTAGGATATACTGGTGAAGCCAGAAATAATCAGGTTTAATCTGTAGTCCAAGAGCTATCATTGGTTATAAGTTCTAACATTAACATAGTGGGGCAGCCACAGTACCCCTTAATCCTCCTCAACCAATAATTCTCTTCTTATTGCATGTTCCTCACCCAACTTGACATCTCAAGACCAATAATCCATAATTGAGATGCAATTTGTGAGTCAGTCCTTTGGAGAATATATCTAATAATTTATTGTTCTTTTTTTGTATCAAACTCTGAAGCTATGGGGAATCTTCCTGAGGCCTGCATTATCCACACTGGCTCAACAACTATCCTTTTATCAGTCATGTCTTGTGGCCAGAACTGTATGCTTCATACTGAAACCATATTTCCAACATTTTCCTATTATCTTTTGAATTATTTTCTTACTTTTTTTCTTTATACTACAATCCATCATCACTCTTTTCCAAGCCTATAACTCTTCTAATGATGTCTATCATTACATAATCCAAAGTGTATATAATTAGGAGACATTTCTCTAATCTTTATGAGTTCTTCAAGCACACCAAGATTCTACAATGAAACTTACTATGATAGTTATTTGAGCAGTACAATGGTGACAGAGGAGAATTGGTAAAACTTTAAAATCAGAGATCTACAATGCATATTTTTATGCTTTCCTTGTCCACAGTAGCAGAGCTTGAGTTTTCAACATTCCGGTACAATTTGACATTTTCTCAGATTTCTTTGTCCTATGAGATTGTACTCAATAACTGAACCACAAATTTCTTAAAGAACAATTTACAACAGCAAATAATATTTGTATGAATACCCAAATGCTGCAGGAAAAAAAATGAGCAAAGCGATACTGAAACTATTGACATTTAGCATTCACTATCAGGTGTGAATAACTTTTTGGATTACTGAATAAATACTCCTAGGTAATGAAGGTGCAACTTCAGCTCAACAGCTATCCTCTGTGCAGTAGCTGAAATTATATAAATATTGATCAATCGCCTATTTAGAAAATATTCTGGAATAGTTTTTAGGATTACGGGGAAGAAATTTGAAGTGAGATTTGGTAACTGAGTCTAAATTGGAGCACATAGTATTAATGCATTCTGTCTATGTTCACAAGTAAAGTGGGAGGTGAAAAGTTTTCTGCATATATAGTGTTTTTTTTCCGAACTTGGTTAACTCTGGGTCCTGAGGGATTTGACCTATAAGATAAATCCCGTCAGGTTATTTTAAACTGACAAATAGAGTATGCTAATGAGTCTGCAATTATTCTCTAGATCTAAAAGCAGAACTGAATATTTCTAGGGCTCAATTTACCAAATTTTGGTGATTTAAATACATTGTACTTTTAGGGAAAAAAACCTGCTCTGCATCACTTTTTTTGTTTATTTAACATTTAAATCAACTAATGTTTTTAATTTAAATTTGTTTTATAAGGAACGTTTTGCCATTTTTATGAATTGAAAATCAATAACCCTGAGCCATGATGCCAAATTCTATAAGCCAAATTTAATGGAAACAAAACAATGTTCCAAAATATTAACTAAATAATGATGCTTAATAGAGTATCTTAGCCAAAAGCATCTCTCCTTTTGTTGCAAGAGATTGGGGGAGTAGGAGCTTTGTTTCAGTGCTAAACTAAGATCTTTCCTTTAAGTAATCAAGACTGACTGATATCTGGAAATTACTTCTGTAACTATATCACTTAATATTGTCAAAATTACCTCTATGGTAGGAGTACTACATAATAAGATGATGTTTCTCATCATCTTATAATGGCTGTTATATAATCTCATCATCTTATAATGGCTGTTAGAAAATATAGAATTTTATTCAGTTGCATATTAAAAAAAAATCCAACTCTAATGATTGAATGATTTTTTTTCCATCTTAGTCAAAATCTGGAGTTAGAGTCCAGGGATGGGGCAGAGACCTAAAAGTCATCAATAACTCAGCTTTCTTCTAATCTTCTAACCTACCACCCTTACTATTACATCCATCCTCCATAGAGGAAGATGAGAAAAAAGTAAAAAGACCAAGAGCAACAAGTCATGTCTTCCCTTTTAATGTCAAAATAAAACATCATAGGTTATTCTTTATTCTTCCATTTCCGTCTCACAGATCACCTGACTGCCCTTAGTTGCAAAGTCTGCTAGACAATTATTTGTCCTGGACACTTGCTTTTTGAATACAATAAGGATTCTATTTATAATTTATAATCATGAAGGGGAAAAAACTGTATCTTGTACCAACCCCATCAAATATTTCTCCTTATAATCACAAATTATTATTATTGATACATTCTGAGATTGAGAGAAATACCAGTTACTACTCAAGATCAAGGAATGAATAACTTTGCTGTCATTAAGGGCAGTCTATTCCTGTACCAAGTGGAGAATGGATCTACTTTGATGGGACTGCTAGCTAGTAAGAAACCTGAGTTTAATTTGCCCTTGATTTATTATAACCTGGTTTATAGGTTTAGTTCAATAGCCTTTCTCTCGTTCTCTCCCCACCCCCGCATTCATTATCTGACTGCTTTGTCATCTCTATATCATTATTCAAGCATACATAACAATCTGATCTAAAATATGTCAGTGATGCCCACAAAACTGGAATGTTTTCCCAATCATCTTATTAAATGTCCCTGTTTTTCATAGTGTCGGTTTGTTGGTTCAGTCATTATAAGTATTTATGAGAGTATGTATGTACGTGTGCATGTATGTATGTATATAATAATTTTCCTTGATGCTTTGTGGCTGTTCAAGTACCTGCATTCTGGGTCATCTGCTGCCATGAATGATTTATATTACTCAAATGCACAGAATAATATCCCCTCCAAGGCAGTTTTAATACTTTCAAAAACAAGAAAATGCAATTTAGAAAAATTGTGACTCCTGTGAGTCTAAGGTTTTAGAAACCTCTCATATTTTCCATTTTTCTACTTAATGTAAATAATCATGTGGTTACATTTTATCCAGAGTGATTATATATCTTTCAAGATACTAACTGCCTCTGTCTACTCTAGGAAAGTGAAATGGAGAAGAAAATTAATTTATTTGATAAATAAAACATCATTTTTTTCTCTAAACTAATCCAAAAACTTAAATAGCACTGAGTTTAAAATTTTTCAGTTTTCCTAATGCATGCCTAAGTCTCTTCTTGGTTAAGCCATAACTGATTACAATTTTTAATTTTGCTAAACTTAACATTTTATGTAATTCTAATATTTATAAAGTAGGTGGAAAATATATTGCATACATTTGATAAATAAAACTGAAAAGTCACACAAGGAATCTATACATCTGATTGTCAGAACATAGGGCAAAAGTCTGAACTATTTTATATATACAAACACACATATAATGAGCTTTTTATTTAAATTTGTTAGTGTGTGTGTATAAATAGATAGAGGCAATGAGCATAAAAGACATAACTAAATACCCCATTGTTACATTTCCCCTATAGGATGGCTAAATCTGTCAAGTTCCAGTACGAAATTGAAGTGCCTCTGTTTGCTAACTTGGAAGATAAGGTTTGAAAGAAAGAAGTTGATGGAGGGGGGACATAAATTGCTTATTTTTTGTTCATGATTTATAATTTTGAGTATGTTATTTAAGTATATTTTTTCTACTCTGAAATTGTAAAGATAATATATTTTAAAATAATTTCTCTATTTTACTTTTATTATTGGTTAATTTACTTTTTAAATTATATTTACTTTAATTAAGGTAATATTAGATATTGTTTACATAGTCCACCACCTTAGCCCATTGTTCTTCCTTCCTATTTTGTTCTTACCCCTCTTCACCTCCTTTCTCTCTGTATGCTTCAGTTCTATAGTTGACATTCAAAGGTTAGTTCTGAACTTGTCTTTATTTGACCCTAATTTTGGTTTCTCTTTATCCCATATATTAGGGACACTATCCATTATCTATCTTTCTCCATTTTATTTCACATAGGATTATACCTTCCAGTTCCATCCATCTTATAGCAAATGACATGAGTTTACTTTTTTTGATTGTTGAACAATATTCTATTGAGCATATATATATTTTCTTGATTCACTTATTTGTTCCTTAGCACTTAGGTTCTTTCCATAATTTGATATTGTAAATAACACTGCAATAAACATGGGAATGGAACTTTCCTTTTGAATAAGTGTTTTGAATTTTGTGTGTAGATACCTAGGAGTGGAGTTAGGGGATTATATGGTAGATATATTTTTTAATGTTTTGAGACACTTTCAATAAGGGCTGGATCAACCAATGGGAATGCTTTGTCTGTGGATATCCCCACAATGGCTCACAGGTAATTCCAATGTTTAGGATCACACACACACACACACACACACACAGTACATATTCACACACCTTGACTAGTTCTCTATATACCTTGGTGGGCAACAAATGTCTTTTCAGTGAGTATGAACAGAAGCTGAGCTGATTCTGTAAGACTGGGAAACAATGCACAAGTTCAATCACTTAATAACATTTGATAAGATTCAACATCTACTTATGAAAACCTTAAAAAAGCTAAGGATAAATAGAACTTATCTTAGCAAAATAAAAGCCTATAAAATAAGCCCACAGCTAATATCATTCTCAATGGTATATTGAGATGCTTTTCCACTAAAATCTCATACAAAACAAGATTGTCTAAGATCACCCTTATTCTTCAACATAGCTAGAGCAATCAGGCAAGAGAAGGATATAAAATAAGTTGAAATGGGACAGATGAATTAAAACTATGAGTATTTGCTGATGACATGGTAATATACATAAAGCACTCTAAAGACTACTCTTAAAACTTTAAAATCATAAGGTTATCAGGCTAGGAATGAGGCATATTGATGATATAATGGTTGGAGAACAGCTGAGTACTGCTTTAGTTCCTCAAATTGTGTGTATGTGGTTAGGATGCATTGTTATTATATATTCCCAACAACATTTGTGCCAATCCAGTGGAATGAATCCACCACAACAAATTCAGAGAGTCCTTTTCAAGTTGGCTAGCTCAGAATGTATAAGCAGAGTGATTATGGATGCCAAAGAAGTCCACAATGCCTGAAAATATTGACAAATAAACCCCCCATCTGAGCAAATAAATTTGTGGCAACTTTGTAACTCCTCCCAGCAGAACAGGAAATTTGGCATTAAAAATACAACATTCCCCTCTATCTGTGTCACACAGGACAGAGAAGGAAGGGTATGGATGTCACATGTGGATATGGAGAGGCAGTAAATGCAACAAACAAGGCAGCCAGCCTATGGTCCAAAATATAGATGCCACAAATTCATAAGTAAAGCATTATTAAAAATTTCCAGCCCTATAAATGCTGCCATTAATCACTTTCAAATTAACCTGATGTGAGTTAAATTATTGCAAGTTCCTGTGTAAATTAAATCATTATTAGTTGCAGGCTTTTTTTTTTTTTTTCTTTTTGGTACAGGCCACAGCAGAAAAGGAAGGGATGGGGAGACCTACTGGTTTCAATTACAAAAGAAGGTTTTGGGGGAAAAGATTTTTGCTTGATTACAAGAGCAAAACCACTTCACAATATAATATCACAATAATTGTAGCCATATATCATAACATGTCATAAGTCCAGGACAAAGCTCAGCCGCCTTTCTTAAGCAGCAGACAAGAAGGCAAGAAAAGTGAGTGAATGAGGTAATGGATATCTTTTCCCTTATTCCACTAGAGAGCAGTATTCTTTTGTACAAATCAGGTAGGTTGTTTTCTGCAAAAAACCTGGGAGGAAAATCTTCTACTTAAGAGAAGTTTTTGTAGCAATAGAGAGGCCCTCTCTCTTCCTATAAAACTATGTAACCTAAATAAAAGATGAGAACAGTGTTTTACAGCAAATGTTGCTCTTATTTGAGTAGGTGCACTCCTGGTGCCATCTTCTTTTCATGTGAAAAACGTGTTAGCAGGTAAGTCACAATTTAGATCCTACTATAATGATTTTTCATATGACAATTTCCTGCTGAAACAGTAATCGACCATTAATTATATTTTGGGTAGAACAAGGTATGTATATATATATACACACACATATACATATATATATATATACACACACCTTAAACAATTCAGGGAACAATAAACAACTATGTCAGGAATAGGAATAGTGGAAGACAAAAAGAAAGGAAAGGAAAGGAAAACTTTGTCTTCTGAGGATTTTGACCCTCTCTCTTTTTAAACTCAGTATACTGCCAGTACCCTTAATGCTCTTCTTGAGAACAGTAAGTTAGCATGATGGGTATTTGTCTGTTTCTTTAAAAGAAAATATTCTGTCACAGGCAATTTGGCTACAACTCTTTGATGGATCAGTTGACATTCCAAGAAGCCCAAGGCCATACTAAGGATAGTTGTTTAGCCAGAAACAACAGCTTTGTAAATGAGGAGGCAAAAGTTTCAAGCAGAAACATACAGGCAAAGCAAAACCAGTATCTCTGCATGTTTGTAACTGATTTCTTGTTGAATAAGAATTAAGTTACTGGGTAAATTTGGATTCTTCTAGGAGGGAGTGCATAGGATCTTAAATATCTAGAATCACTGGAGAGCCTTTCAGGCATTCCTGGTTACAAATCAATGTAACCCAAAGTGTGGTTTCCATATGGATTCAGCTCCATTTTTTTCCATTTGCTCTTGATATTTTTTTCTGATATACCACATCATTTTGTCATTTTATTTTCCTAAACACACTGAAGAATATAGTTATAGGCAAAAAATATACTGGGAGAAAATAAATGGGGAAAAACTTGAGAGCTGACAAATAACAAGAGCAGAGACTCTTCAGAGTATTCACTGTACTAATTTAGAGGAATTGGATGTCAGACTTGACATCAGTAGATCCTGGGATTTACTTTGGCCTGCTCAGAATTGCTAGTGTGTTGCACGTTTTTACAGAATAGATGTAGGAAATTTAAAACTTCTTGACCAAAAGAAACTTGGGCTTCCTGAATTACAAATCCATGTTATCTTGAATTTTATATAATACCTGACAGACAGAGGATGCTTAATAAATGGGGCTGAATACTTGAATGATTGACTTAAGAAGTAATAAGCCTCTTTCAATTTGGTTTCAGGTCAAATGCTTAGGATTCAGTTAAAAGAAGAGCTATGCTATATATCACAAAAACCTGTATCTCATTAATTAAGTGTTGAGGATAACAGAGAGGACTTCATGAGGCTCTATGAACAGACAGAGCTGGGTTTGAATCATGGCTGTATCATGCTTTATGTGCTACGTGGTGTGAAGTTCTCTGTTTCTCAACTTCAGTGTTTATACAAACAGCAGGTTAGTAATATTTTTGCTCTAAATTCCTGTGGAATACCAGGTAACTCTGTTTTGTTCAAAACCAATAAACAAAAATGGGAAAAGATATATTTAAAAAATAAAGTCCCCAGCCAGAGGCAGAATCTCTAACTTTTAAATGAAATATTTTGATTATGAAAAATTATGCTAATAATCTAGGGAAAAGGCTAAAAGACTACCATTTCTTGGCTAAAAGCACATTTTCCAGCCTCCCAAATAAATAATTAAATGAACTACCTGATTTGAAATCTCTTGAATATCTCAGTCTTAGACAAGAGTGGGGCAGAGCATTTTAAAATTTATTGGATGAGAATCTATGGTTTTGAGAGTTAACTGTAAATACGTTTACCCATGTGGGAGGGCAAATTAGCAATAGTCACAATACCCATAACCTTAGAATATTCATAAACTTTGAAGCAGTATCTCCATTCTAACAAATATATCACAGAAAAATAACAATTAGAAATACACAATTAAAAACTTAAGTATAACTGTTTATAGTTTTTACTGTAATAGTGAATAATTTATACAATTTAAACATCTAAAGAAGAAATTAGCTAAAATATATTATGTTATTTCCTTACAATAGTCTATTATGAACCCATTAAAACTGTATCTTCAAATAATGTTTAAGATGTGGAAAATGCTCAGACATCAATTTGAGTTGAAAAGGAAGATATAAAATAGAATCTAACAAACGCTGGATGGTTTCACTAATCTGTGAAATATAAAGAAATAAAACAAAGAAATGGAAGCAAATAAAACAAACCTTAGAAAACTGACAGCAGAATTGTGGCAACAAGAGGAGGAGGATGGAGAGCAGAAAAGGGAGGGGCCCCATGGATTATGGCGAAGGACTGAGGGTGCTATGGCAGTGGGTGTGGTGTGGTAACATATATCAGAAGAGCTGTAATTCTATATCTCTGAATCATATACAGTTTTGTAATCCAACATTACCTCAGTGAAAAGTAAAAAATAATAAAATTCAAAAACAAAAATAAAGTGAATTTTCAATGTGATGCCAATTTTGTAAAATTGAGCATTTCACATAATTATTTTTATTCAAAATATTTTTAAGTATTCAATCAAAATAGTGTCAAAGCATATAAAGTTAAGACCAATGAATTGGAAGTTTAAGAATAAAATATCACTGTCTCTTTCAGCTCAGATTATTAAGTCTGAGTATAATTAATACAAAGCCACCCATATTTTCTTCTTCACACATTTGCTGCCCTATAAACTCTGACATAAGGATTTATAAAATTTATTGACAGCAACAAAGCAATATTGTTTTGATTTCATTACAGAACTGTAATTCAAGATATCACTACACTACAGAAGGTAAGGCATATTTAGCAAATTTTTGGATGGGCAAAATCAACTAGGTTTGTAGTTCATCTGAGTATCCAAGGGGAAAAAGCACTCTGTGGACATATCTGACCAACTGGTTAAAAGGACACCACAGAAATTTACCTGCCAGAGATTTCAGAAAATGTACTGGAATATAACAAAACTAAGTGAAGAAGTAGGAGACAGATACTTTCAGTCACTGTCTGAGAAAATTGCTCTTTGTAAGTGGCCTCTACTCAAAGCTAGTCCGCTTAATCCAGTGGAATCTTATCTGAGACAAAAGATTTGTAGGTTAAATCTGTGCATGCTGCTTTTCTAAACTTTACAACACATTTGGGTCCAAACATTATTTCTTAGGAATTCCTCCCATAGATTGTTTTGGGGTTTCTTTGGATTTTGGTTTTTTTTTATTTGTTTTGTAAAGATTTATTTATTTATGCATACAAGAGCTGGGGTACAGGCCAGAGGCATGGAATGTGAGAGAGGATTCACCAGAGACAGAGTGGGGAGCAGAACAGGCAGATCAACTGAAACACACTGCTGAGGAGAGCAGTGAGTGAGGCAGGAGAGGTCTGCTGTGCCATGTAGGTCACCTCCTGCCCTTCGGCAGGGATCGAACTCATGCTGCAATGGCTGTGGTTTGCTTCATAGTGTGTTGCTTAACCCATTGTGTCACCAGGGAGTGCCTGGTCTTTGTTTTTTTAAAGGGGAGGTGCTATTCATTCCATTGATAGAGAGAACTGATATCCTGAAGACTTATACAATCTGTCAATAAAGAAATGGCAGACTTGGCTTATCAATGAAAGAGACTCTACTGGGTAGGGTAAACCCTGGCAGGAGGACCACTATTCCTAATAGGCAGTGCTAGAAAACACTGTTCCTGCAAAAGGCAGAACGTTTTCCTGAACATGTGTGAGGTCCCCAGTGGGGACCCCATGGGTGCTCCTCTATATAATGTGGAAGGAGGTGATTTGTATGCAGTTGGAGTTTCTGAGTAAAAAAGAGACAGACAGAGTCAGGAAAAAATATAATATATTTTGGCCCTATTTCCCTGGAAGCTATTTATTTTCAGATCAAAAGCTCAAGTTGTTTACTGAATCGAGATTTTCACACTCTTCCACCTATTGAGGCAGTGAACTAGATCAAAGTCCTCAGGATTGATCCAAGCAAAACTGATGCTGAATTGGATTTATAAGGAAAGTTGCAATGAATAAAATGAACATGCAACACCTGAGTGCTGGCCCCAATATTGTATAGAATGTAGAAGGGATAGCGTGTTTCACACTCACAAATACACACTGCTGCGTTTTGTTGTTAAAAAGTCTATTTGATATAGTTTTGTTGAACTCAGCAAACCATTAAAGTCACGCAAACCAGTTTTAGTTTCTAAACTTTTTTTCTTAGAACAGTTACATTTGGTATTTCATGACTTTTTTTTTTTTTTACTTCTAAAGAAATTCCAAAAACTGAAGAAAAATATTGACTTTTTTAAAAATTAGACAAGAATAAAGTTTATTCTATTTTGTAATTATCATTTGGATACATTGGGAATTTTCTTCTTTTTGATATGTTACAGACACTTAGTAATTTCATTTTTCCCTTATATCTTGAAACATCTTTTAAAATTATTCTAGGAATCATCTTTACTTATTAATACTCCCAGGTACACTTAAAGCAACTTCAATAATTAAAAAAAATGATTAAGTTACCTAATGATAATATTTAAATAATCACTATTGCATCATCCTTCAGTTTGTTCTTCAAAGTATTGTGTTACCTTTTAAGAAGTTATAAAAGGAGACTAGAGATATCATCTTTGTAGGCTACTTTTAGTTTTCATTGAACACAATTTCAAATTCATGATTTTTAACATTATTCTCATAACCACAAACAGATGAAAACTGAGA
Source organism: Galemys pyrenaicus (assembly GCA_019455555.1). NCBI lineage: Eukaryota > Metazoa > Chordata > Mammalia > Eulipotyphla > Talpidae > Galemys > Galemys pyrenaicus. Next base: position 1,409,552 of record JAGFMF010011384.1, read on the forward strand.
GATGAAGGATTGTCGCAACTGCAAGATGACTTAGAAATCAAAAGGAAACTGAAATTCATCACAAAGGCAATATTTCAGATTACAAACATTCAGATAACAATATCTTACATGAGTCATCTCAAATTCAAAACTCAGTACATGACCAACGTATTTCTGAAGATGAAAAATAAATATAATTTTCTCATACAGAAAACACACCACTACACAATAATTATGTGTGACAAAACTGGGCCATTGCTTTGTGTTAAAAGAGATTGACAGTATTCTTACCTCTCTGTGATATTCATGTACCAAATTTGCATGTAAGCAGACATAGGTTGAAGGCAGGTATGGATAAAAATGTAATTGGGGGGGAAAAAGAAAGAATGACAATAAAATCATTAATGATTCTAAAAGATGTTTATAAATATGAAACTGAAAATGGTTTGTAATTACAGAGTATAGCAGATGCAATCAAAATTGTGTTGCCCAACTTTGAAAAATAATTTTTAATTTTGTATTTTGATAATGAAATATGAACAAGAATATTCAGAACTTATTATATATGTATGTGAAACTCAGAATATGCATTCCAAGGTGTGTATGTCTCAGGTTCATGCTTGAAGGCTGATGAGCAATTATAGACATATACAACATTAAATTAAGGAAAATATGAAACATAAATTTGTTTGCTGTGTTCAAGTTCTTACTAAGATTCCTAAATGATTTTCGCTATCCTATTATTACTATTATAAAATAGTTATAAATATAAAAATTAATAAAAGAGCTCATTGGATACAGATGATAAATGGCAATGGCTGTTTTTCCTGGCACATTAAGGGGAGGCTTCAGCATGAGGACTAGAAGTAGTTAGGTTTTTGAACAGGACCCAGGTGTGATGCTGAATTAGGAGTACTTCATGACACTGTTCTTGGAGTTAATTTAAAATGAAGCATATGTGTTAAAATATAAAATTTTAGGTTAAAATTTGTTATATAAAAGGTGACAATGTCTTAAGACAAATAGAGCAGTAAATTTCATAGCCTATCTTCCCTGTCCCTCTCTACCTCATTTCTTTTCTGCTTCTGTCTTCATCATTTCCCTCCCTATTCCTTCTTCATTCCTTCTTTTATGTATCATGATTTACTTAGGAACTGCCAAAAGAACATCTAAATAGCTATCCCCACTTAATTTCAATTATGGATCAAGAGGAAAAATGTTGGCTGTCTCAAAAGGTAAACCAATCCACTGAACTTTTTCAGACATTTTTTTTTAAACCCAAAGGATTTACATAGTTTCAGAGCAAAGATGTTAAATAATAACGACCTTAATCTCAATTTATATAGTTTGCAGAGCATCTTATTCATAATCTTGATAGCTGCCAATGAATCACTTAGCATGTGTATTTATTGATCACCTACTGTATGCCAAAGATGTGCAAAATAAGTAGGACATGATACCTTTCCCCAAAGATAAATAGATTCACTAATAAACAATAGCACTAATTTAAGTACAAATAAATAGCAAGATTTGTAAGGTGGGAGCTTATAGAAAAAGATATAATGCATTTCTAGGAGAGAAAACTAAGAGACCTGAGGAAGCAACACAAATCATATGTAGGCTGAATTTAAATTTAATTTTGAAGCATCCCCTATATTTTTTGCGTATTTCATAGATAATCAAACAAGATTTGTATACTCAGTAACAATAAAATATCTGGCATAGCGATTACAATTTAGTTTTCCTAAGAATGGTTAATTTCCCATTGTTTCAAGGTGCATGTCGTTAAAGAGTTCCTTTGGCAATCCCACTGAGTGGGAATGCTGCCTTAACCTTGGACTAAGCTTTGCTCAACCAAACTAATGTTTCTTGCCAGTGATCTGAATCTCCCTCCAAAAGGGTCATAATGTCATAAAATGTATGAAATGGATTTTTTCAGTTTACCCACCAAAGTAGTAAAAAAAGATATATAAAATCTACATCCAACTACATAATAAATTTCCATTGCTTTAGGGGCAAAATTAAAGCATTTTTTTTCCTTTTTATTCTGGATCACAGCACTGCCTGATTTTCCTTTTCCTCATACGGACCTCCAACTAGCAAGGTCATTTTCTTTTTAAAGTTATCATAGTAATTTCCAGAATAGATGTTCTTTGGGAACTCATTCTGGCCCATTCTGTGCCCACCCCTTAGGTCCCATATTTTCAGTAATGCAAATTGGGCAATTATTTACTTTTTGCTTGAGTTTAAAGCACATCCACAGGCACACAAATGCATTTTGGATCTCATTCATGCAGAAAAATTACTGGTAACTTGATGAATCTGCAAGTAATTTTACAAAAATGTTTAGTGAGTTTTGCCAAAGTTGTCTGACCCCCGGCCTTGTTTCACTGATGTAAGTTTTTTAGTGTTTGGCCAGGTCTGATCAGTACCAGCTGTGAGTTCTTTGGTCGTACACATCAGATTCTAAGCAAAGGAGAAAGGACAGCATATTCTAGTGCAGACTGGAAGTTTTGTGGACTGGAAGAGATATAAGACTGAAGTTGAAACTGAGGTTTCCAACCCAAAAGCCCAAAAGTAGAGGACTGGATCAAGAAGATGTGGTACATATACACGATGGAATATTATTCAGCAATCAGAAATGAGAAAACTAGGGGCATTTATAGAAACATGGATGGAACTAGAAGGAATTATACTCAGTGAAACAAGTCAGAAGGCAAGAGAAAAATATCGGATGGCTTCACT
>JAGFMF010011384.1:1412325-1451348 GCA_019455555.1 Galemys pyrenaicus
TGAATCCAAAGGTTATGAAAACCTGTCAAATATTTAACATTAAAAAGTATTAAAATTTGATCTAAAAATAGTAAAACTTTGCAGCCATTAGAAATTAAGGATTCTGAGATAAAATGTTTATGGCATGACATGAAAGAAACTACATGTGTGATTACCTCTGTGTGAGCTCTGTTATTTAAAAAATGAATATGAAAAAGTAAAAGACTAATTACCAAAAAAAAAAAAAAGGAGCTGAGGTTTCCCTTTTAGCTCTGCTAAGTTCCCCTTTGCTCAGTTAAGCTATTTTATTGTACCCTAATGTCACTTAAAATCTCTCTCAATCAGATGCTGCTCAAACCACGGTGAGTGGTATCTCTAGTAAAGGATAAGCAAAACTTATTAAGAAATAGTTTTGCTAAATAAAGATTTTTTAAAATACTTTTGGGGGCCTCCCTGGTGGTGCAAGGGGTTAAGATGCAGTACTAGGAAGACATCCACAGTCACTACAGCATGAGTTCGATCGCTAGCCAGGGAGGCGACACACATAGCACAGCAGACCTCTCCTGTCTTTCCCATTGCTACTCTCAGCAGTGTATTTCAGTCAATCTGCCTGTTCTGTTCCCCACTCTGTCTCCAGTGAATCCTCTCACCTCCATACCCCTGGCTCATACCCCAGCTCTTGTATGCATAAATAAATAAATATTTTAAAAAATAATTTGGGCCTTCCTGGTGACTCAATGAGTTAAGCAATGCACTATGAAGCAGACTGCAACCACTGCAGTACAGCTAGTTGATCCCTGCCACCGGGCAGGTAGGTGACCGACCCACATGGTGCAGCAGACCTCTCCTGCCTTGCCCACAACTCCCCTCAGCAGTGTATTTCAGTAGATCTGCCTATTGTGTTCCCCACTGTCTCTGGTGAATCCTCTCACCCCCAGATCTGGTATGCACAAATAAAAATAAAATCTCTAAAAATAATAATAAAAAATTTTGGACAAAACTGCTTCATGGACCTCTAGGGAAAAAATTAAAATGATATATTATGTTTATATACTTTTAATTTTTGCTTTGAAAGCATGTGAGGCCAGTGAAAACATAGGCTACGATGATAGCACTTTCATCCTGCCTAAATGCCAAGACAGAAGTACTCCTAAAATCCATTTATAAAAATGGGATTGACTACTATAGTTTCATTACAACTGAATGTATACTATCTAAAATGAGGTTCTTGGTACCAGAACAACATACATTTTTAGGCTGTGAACAGCAGACATGGTTGCTGAAAAATGATGATGGGAGACAGTGGTAGCTAGGTTTTATTGGAGGAACATTCATCAGAGCAACCACAACAGTAGCATTTGTAGTAGTCAAAAAATTGAAAATAATCCAAATGAAAGGCCCCAGTGATGAATAGAGAAATAGAAGGAAAACACAATGGAGTATTATTCACTTGTAACAGGAAAAGAATTCCTGTTAGTTGTTGCAAACTTAGTGAAACTTGGAAGCATTATGCCAAGTGAAAGAAACCAAAGGCCACGTAGTCGAACATTCAATTTTTATGAAATGTGAAAAATAAGCGATTTTATAGAGACAGTAAGTGAAATGAGGACTGATCCTTAGTGAGTATGGGATTAATTTAGGAGTGTTCAAAATGTTCTGGACCTAGATAGTAATGTTAATTATGCAAGTATTTAAATACATAAAAGATTAATAAATTGGATACGTTGTTTTTTAAAGATTTATTTATTTATGGCTACAAGAGGGGTGTAGGCCAGAGGTATGGGTGTTGAGAGGATTCACCAGAGACAGAGTGGGGCGTAGAATGGACAGATGTACTGGAAGAGGTCTGCTGCACCATGTGGGTCACCTCCTCAGCCTGGGATCAAATTCCTCCTGCAGTGGCTGCAGGTAGCTTGATATTGGGAAGAATTTAACCCTTTGTGCCACCAGGGAGGGCCTAAATTGGATACTTTTAAACTAAAAATAATGTGAGGGAGAAAGAGGCCAATTTCTGTCACATGTCTTGATAAATAAGCAATCCAGGATACTTTAAAGCCAAAATCCCAGTTTATAGATTTTTCATAACACCCAGATAGCATCAAGCGTAGTCCCAAGTCTGTGTGAGAGCTGGATGCAGTGCCAAACATTCAAAAGAGAGATTCTTTCTTTTTAAAAACTTATGAGGGGAAATTTCAAAACACATCTATTCTATTCAAGGTTTCTATTCTTTAATTTAGCTTTAGTAGAAAAGAGAAGGTTTCCTTTTATGACTTCTGGTGGCTTTATCTGGGATTTTAAGACCTCATTTTTATAAGCCACAAGTTTTGTCTCCTGTTCCCTATGAAGTTATCATAAATTTAAATAAACTAAAGTGAAGAATCTCATTTGTATAGGAATATATTTTGCAGCATCACCTTTAATAGTTCCAAGTTAGAAACAACTCAGAACCAATCTCCATGAAACTAGATAAAAAAATCTTGATATATTTTCATAATGGAATACTCAACATTAATAAAAAAAATAAGACAACTGACACAAATCACAAAATATTATGATAGGTGAAAGAAGCCAAGTCTACAAAATTGAAACCAGGTAAAGTAATTTAGAGTGAAAAAATCTTGTTATTATAAATAGAGAACTGAAACTAAACAAAGAGATATGAGCAAACATTATTTTTCTTTAAAATTTTGTTTATTTTAAGTAGGACTGCATAGTCATATGTGGTTGTGTATGTGTATTTCACATCACTAATCAAATTGTACACTTAAAATCTGTGCATTTGAGTTTATGTAAATTTCATTGCATTAAAAGCAATGAAAAAATCTCTGGTAGAAAAAAGAAACTAAATATTTAACAGTTTAGAAATAAATGAAACCAATTAAGGTTACATTTTTTAAAAGAAGTGGACAGAAAAATCAGGTGATTCAGAGTTTATTTAATCTCAAAAAATAAGTACAAATACCTGACACATACTTACCTCCAAACATGGTCAACATTATTAATTTTCCCAAGTCTTCTAAGTTTTCCATTTACTCAAAACATTCTTTCCAAAGACATTTCTAGGAAAACATCACCAACTCATTTCACAAAAGAGATGGAAATTAGTCACCACTAATATTTTAACCAAGTCATAAATAACTCATGCATTCATTCCTCATTTTCTTATCTTTAATTGCATCTATCCTTAAATGCTACTAATGCCACAAAAATTGCATTTAAATTTTGTTTACATCTCTTCAACTCCATTACCGCATTTTAGCGCAACTGCTATTACTTATCTGTTACTCCTTAGTTGTTCTTGTTTCTACCTTTTTCTTTCTGCCTTTACGCATTAAAGCAGAGAGTCCTTTACAATGTCAGGAGGGTTTAAAATCCCTATTATATCTAGCCCCAAGAAAATTTCTTGTTTTTTCTTCTGTTATGCTCTCCCCTTAGTTTTATAGGAGGCAGTCTCAAACTTTTCATTGCTCCACCAATATGGAGTTCATGCCTTTGCTCCTGTGTCTTAGCACTTACTAACCCTTCTGTTGAAAATACTTTCCAAGTTATCTTCGTGGCATGCCACCTCACTTTCTTCAAATATCTACTCACATTTCAACTGATCAGAGAACATTTCTAGACCAACGTATTTAAAATATTGCACATTTCCCCTATCTCCTATGTGTATGCACACATGGGTGGGCACACACGATGTACTATATCAGCAATGGGCTGCAATTTCTGTTTATTGTAAATTGTGTCTAGTTGTGGATGCTTTGAAGATGATAGCACGCTAACTGCTTTCATTATCATTTTCTTACAGGATGCAGTTCTAGCAGGACTTTAAGATTCAAATACAAGGCCATAAAGCTTTGTCTCCTGCATAACCCCTAGCATCTTGCATTGCCAACCCCTTGACAAATGTTTCATAGGAAAGCATTGTAGGAAAACATAGGTTAGATTCCAGTAAAGTATGCCACTTATGTGGATTTTTAACAACTATACTAATTTTTGTGAACAATAGAACATTCACTCTGCTTGTGGCAGGTCTTATTTTCCATCTATATGTCCATATTTAGCATCATCCCCTAAAGAAGAAAGAACCAACAACAACCTGGATTTATTTACTCAATATCTCATCCTTTAGTAGAATTTGTTTAGTTTTCGTTTTAATACCTGCTACTCTTACAGACTACAAACACACATGTATACGTGGATACATTTATACATATATGTACATATGTGCATATTTCCTTTGTTTTTTTACAGAAGGGCCATTTTCTTCATGCACTCCTTCATTCTATCAGAAGACATATTAAATATGTCAAATTATTGGAGGTTGGTATAGTCCTGAAAAATGAGGTATTTCCTACACTGAAGCAGGTATGTCTACATGTTCCAGTCTTGCTATTTACACAATTGCTAGTGAAAAAGATGGAAAGTGATAGTCAAGAACCAAATTGAACTCCAGAAAGATGATGACATAGGAGGTCTTTGACAATAATATTTAACATTTAAGTTAGCTATTAAATTGATAATTAAGAGAGACACTACTTGAGAGGCAAATGACTCAGTGAAACTGAAAAATACCTTGGCCATCACAGACCAACACAGACTGAAGAGAGGCTACCAAGAGGTCACTATTCATCCAAAGGGAGGTAGTGGGGGGAAATGTCTGATAGTTATGGTCTGAGGTTAGACAGAGACAGACAGCAGGGCTTTGAGCTTACCTAGAAACCCTGAGAAGGGAGAGCAGAAACTGTGTGGCGGCACGCACCACTGAATATAGTGTAGGATACAGGTACTTTCCACAGAGCACCTTTTCCTTAAGGGAAAGAACACAGAGAGCTCTAGACTGTACTTCCCTTTCCTGACTCCTAGAGACTATGACTGACCTCACTGTAACCCAGAGAGTACAGATTCTCAGTTATTGAACCTGAGAAAGGAGGAGTACCGGGTGTGCCACAAACACCCCACCTAGCACATTCTGACAAGTGGCTGGAACTCTCCAGGACCCTTCCCCACTCTGATGACTCAGCAACTACAAAAAGAGGTTTAAAAGTCAGCAAAAGCCAAAAATACTACTGGAAATTTTATGGAGTCACGAAAGTCTCCAAAGAGTCAAAGTGATCCTACGAAATGAATGGAGATACCACATTTTTAAATTTCAAACTGACTATTATAGCAATCAAAACATTATGACACTGGAATACACAAAGATACACAGTCCAATAAAATAGAACTGAGAGCCCATGTATAAACCTACAATTTCACGGTCACTTAATTTACAACAAAAGAGCCGAAAGTATACAATAGAGTATGGAAAGTCTCTTCAAGAAATGGTGTTTCAAAAACTGGACAGTCACTTGAAAAGAATGAAACTACACCATTATCTCACATCACACATACAAAATAACTCAATATGGATGAAAGACTTGAATGGAAGACCTGATCCCATAAAACACAGGAAGGAAACACAGTCTAAACAATATATGGCATTGATAGTCTGTGTTAGTAGATGTTTATGTATAATCATCTCTTAGTTATAGCCTTTACCAAAAGTCTAACCTGCAAAAAGGAATTGTTTCATTAATGTTTTCCCTCTTATATTTACAAGTGAAAGATAATGATCTAGAAAACCCCAGAAGGTACAAACCAAGAAATCTAAAATGGCATTGAGAAGGAAAACACCTCTGAGTATAAGGAAAAATAATTTATTGTTGTACCTACAGAACTGGTCAAAACTATATGACAACAGTTTTAAAATGTGGACTGTGGAACTCTCGAAGAGAACCTCTTCTTTTAAGAAAAACTATGGAGAACTTACAGAATGACTTTCTGAGAAGTTCTGAGAAGCTCACATTTTATTCTAGCAACACAGAGTCAAGTCCTGGTAAAACCTGGAAAATCCAATCTAATTTTATGGTTCATGGTAGAGAAGAACAATGCTTTATCTGCTGTGTCCCAATCTTTGAGAAAACAAAATAAATGCCCTGCTATGTAAATACTTGTGTATGTGTGTGGAAATGATTTCAGATCAGTATTATAAAATATCTAATCTATTCCACATGTCAACCCAGAAGAGGACCTGCACATAAGATCGTACAATATATATAACTGGATTAATTATGTATTGTTATAGTTATCATTTATGGGGAAAATGGAAGGGAATTTATTTGTTAAATAATCTCAGGAAGAGATGAACCATCTCTATTACACTTCTTTGGTCTAAAGGTAATAATAGCACAGCTTGGGGAAAGGAGTTGCATGGGAATTTAATAAAACACGTTTCCTCTGGAAACATCCTTCACAAGGGTCTTTACATAACATGGGAGCCAATTTAATGAGGCACTGGAAAGAAATCTTGACATCATGGGTACAGTTTATTGTTTTCAAGCAAAGAGGAAAAAAGAAACTGTTCCTTTTATCATAGTTTACCATTAAGAGTCTCTTGAGAAAAGTGAATGAGAAGTAACACATTTCTGATAAAGGAACTCTTTATTTACCCATACATTTCAAGGGTTATGATTACAGCATTAGTAACCAGCTTGAGAAGAGATTGTATTGAGGCAGATAATACAGCTCATTGAACTATGTGAGCCGGACAGTACACACACCTGGTAAAGCTCTTTGTAGGATTACAAACTGACATTTTGGGCTTACCAGTGAAGAAGAGACTTTGGGAAAAGCAAACAAAAGTCAACACAACAAAACCAAATTAATATTTTCCTTAAACTATGAACCACCTTCCAAATCCTACTATCTCTACCTATAACACTAAAGCATTTTCTACAACCAACTTGAGCTCATAATATCAAAAGTAGAATAGAAATGTATAACACAAAGTGCTATCTGCTAGCTCAAAGTAGGAAAGAATAGTAACTATAATAATCAGTGTTGATTAAGAAATAATAATTCCACTAACATGCTTCCAAAATCTAGAATAATGTTTAACAAGTGTGTTCCCAATACAACCTGATTATTGACAATCATAAAACAAATAACTATGTTATATCTTAAATATATAAACACTGTGTGTTGCAATAATCACATTTTATACATATGAAATATAAAAAATACTGAAAAATTAATTTGGCCATAAATTTTCCATGATTAAAAATCACACTAGACTGTATATAAATACATGAGTACATTACTAGAAACTTTAACTTAAATTAATTCAAAATGTTTATCTCTACCGCTTTCTTATGCTGGTGGGTTTCTGCATGTATTAAATATACCTGATCATACATTTGTAAATATAGATAGTTTAAGAGACAAGAACGAAAAAGAATAAAACAAGAAAGAATCAAAAAAAGTCCTTATATTCTACATGTACTCTATAGAGAACTCAATAACCTTTCTGCTAATGAGTAGAGTGTATCTGATGAAATTCCCCTTTGGACATTTTTCAGATATTAAATTTTGAAATGGCATATCTCCTAAACAAAGGTAGAAGCAATTTTATCGCATTATCAGCTTGAAATTTTACACAATGAAAATGGAAAGTGAAAGTAAAATGAGGTTAAAGAAAAAGCTAATTAGAATTTGGAGGTTTGTTGGGTTAATGTCTAGACTTAGGAGGCCTTGGTTTGGTGATTTACATACCTTGTAGCTTAGCTTTAAGATTGACCTGCACTTTAACAGCTTCATGAATAAACGTCTGTCTCCCTTTGAGCACTACAGACCCACAATTCAAGGTCACAATATTGCATACAGGAAAAAAAAAATGCAGAACTTTTATACATCCTATGTTCTCATGTTGTACTGAAAATTAAAATAAGAGGCTATAGGAAAGGAATGAACACTTTGAAAAATTGATCACCCATGGAACAGCCTCTCAGGCAGAACTTTACTTACCTGGTAATAGCATCACCTAGAAATATTCTCCATTGTATTTACTGAATTGCTGGTATTTGTTACCACTGAAATTTTACACTAACTATAAATTCACGTAGACTGAAATTGCCTGTAGGAGCTAAATTTCCCTGCTATAAATATTTAGAAGGTATCTAAATGTGTATAATCAGATCATTGATGAACAAAAATACACAATGAGAGAAAATATTTGAAATGTCTATAATTGAAATACACATATATACACTGCTATAAATACCGAGAAAGAATTTGGAAATAAAGTAGAAAAAATATACAATTTGAAGAGACAAATCAAAAGAAAGGAAGCTATAATATTTCTTTTCTATTTTTGCAATATATGAATGTCAATTTTGAGGTCTCTGGGGTTTTGTTACTGTTATTATTCTGTTTGTGTAACACTTCATACCAAATTTATTTATAGTTATATGGTAATGTTATTAATATACTACATTTTAAAATATTAGTTAATGAATTTCTTTTTTTTCTCAACTGTGTCAATAGAAGTACTTTATTGTTCAAGTCTGTTCCATAAACATTTTCAAATAATTTACCAGAATTAAACTATAATAAAGGATTGTTGTTCTTATTACAGATTGCAAAATTGAAAGAATGTAAAAACACCTTTACAGGTTTTTGCTGTCACCAACTCCTTTATAGGACACAGTGCTCTGAGGGTGCCTGATATCCCCCTCACACACAAACACACGTGTGTTTTCAGAGAGGATTTCTTCCTCTGCTCACAATGCTGAAATGAGAATGGTGTCCAGTGTCTTTCCTACAAATTTGGATGTTAGCACTGTGGGGAATCAGAATATGACTTATAAACAAAGAACTTCATAGGGCTTCTGAGATTTTTCTGTGAGGCAAAGGTGAAATATTTGCCTGATGCTTTCAATCGTCAACAGAGTTTTACAAAGAATAGTTTTTATAAACAGTCCTGAATAAATACATATACCACATATATACACATATACATAGTGGAGTTCGGGGTACTATAATCTTTAAATAAGATATTTCCATGATAGTATTTGGCTTTAAAGCAGTTTCACTGTTTTCTTTTCATCTCCAGAAATATAAGGCACATTTTGCACAGATCGATGAAGGCTGTCCCTTTTATTTTAAAATTAGATTTATTTAATTGTATTTGACATCCTTTGTAGTCCCCAGGGAGTTCCCACTACCATTTCACCCGTGCACTATCACCTCAGTCCCTTTGTGCTCTTTCTGCCCTCATCCCCATCTTTACTCTCCCCTCCCTCTGCCCCTGCCATGATCCCTTTGGTTTATCTTTGACCTTTTGATCTTGTTGAGTTATTTGTTTGTTTGTTTGCTTTTGGTTGTAATTGTCCATTTCCTTGAGCTTTCTCTTGTTTTTTTTGTTTGTTTGTTTGTTTTCTTCTTTTTTATTTTTTGTTGTGGTTGTTGTTCTTTCACTGGGAAATATAAGAATTTCTAACTTTTGATAGGTGTTTTATCTTAGGTTCCAAAGCCAGCCTAGGAATAAACTTTTGTAATGAGTTGTTAAGTTGTTAAGTTGGGTGCCATCTGCATATTTAAATAATTCTGCAATATAATCTAATACATTATGAAATATTTCTATCAACCAAGAATAAAATGTTAACTATGTTTTATGGTTTATAATTATGCATTATAGTGTTGTAGGTGAAATGTAGAGATGGATTTTTAAATAAAAGTTTTTTTTTTTAAGTTCCAAGTAATCAATTTACACTATGATTGTAAAATAATTATCACACAAATTTGACTTTCTGGGAAAGTTGGCTAACAGTTTTACACAGAAAAATAGAACATGTTCTCTTTGTCTTTGACAGAACTATTTACCTTCTTCAAGTGATTATTGAGCCAAAAATGTAGAGAACACTGAAAGAGTTTGTGTTGCTAATACAAACAAACATCGGTTATCCAAAAATAAGTTTGGGAAAATTAATCTATTATAATGTTCCTTTCCATGACCTTCCCTCCCCATGTTTTAATTCCTTCTTAATGCTATTGCTTACCACTAGAGGGTGTTCTACAAAATCTACAGTTAATACCAGCATTTTGTAAAGGAGTTTAAGTGAATTTGCTAAGATAATAGTCAAGACAACTTTTGATCATCCTTGAAAAAAAAAATTTACTTTATTGTCTGACTCCATCTCTTCATTTCACCTACAGCATTATAATGCATAAGCCAGAAACACTGACACTAAATAGGGCTGGAAATATGAATCTCACATAGCACTATTCAAAATCCTACTTAATAGAAGAGGTCTTTGACGTTGCTACAGACAGGAAAGAACATTTAAATCATAAGCCACTACCCTCGCATCGTAAAGACATTCAGATTAAAGGATCTATCTAGCTCAATACATCATTTCCTTATTCATCTCCTTATAGTACTGAACAGAGATACTCATCACTTGGTAGCCTCTGGGTTATTTCATAAGGTTGATGGAAAAACAGTCTTCTGATTTAAATGTATTACTCTGAACAATAAAAAATTGACATACAACTCGTCAGGTGTATTTGTGAGCATAGGTGCTTTGGGAACACATTTTAAGAAGTTTTCAAAGAGATTTATTTTTATGGTTTATAGTTATGTATGTTGCTATCTTTAAAATTATTATTATATTACCCATTCATAAGTCCTAAGATAACATGCTATTTTAGTATTTTAATATTTTTCTTTGAATTTGTTCTTCCTTGTAGAAAGAATGTTGGTTTATAACAAAATTTAGTAGTACAATTGAAATTTTTAAATAATTAATATGTGTATTTCAGTGAAACTCTCATATTTTGAAAGAAACTAGAAACAAAAGGATTAATCATGGCATCAGAAAATTATCAAAAGAAAGGATAACCTTTTCTAATGCTTAATAAGCTACTGATATACTAAACCTAGCCAAAGAGTTAATGCAGTTTTCAAGGCCCGTAATTTACTCTCAAAAAATAAAAGTTCCATTTTGGGAAAAATCCTGCACAATTTATCCCATTTTCCACTTGATCAGAATCACTGAGAAGCCTAGTGAAAGGTAATTATTAGCTGATCTATATTTATTTGTCTTCCACAGTGTGGTGATCTAACATTAACAAAAGCAATACTGGTCCTCCCATCTCCTTTCAAATGGACAGGACTCAAACAGCCTATCTCAAAACAAAGGCACTTGGTTATTTCATCTAAGCCAAGTAAAATGGGACTTTGTTAGCTATTAGGAAGTACAATTCAGCATATGGAAACAAAAATTGAAAATAGCATTATTCTGTAGCCTGAACCCCATTACTTTATCTTACCTAAATTTGCAAGATAGGGGCCTCCCTGGTAGCACAAGGGGTTAACTGAAGCATGAAGCACCATGAAGCAGCCACAGCCACTGCAGCACAGGTTCAATCCCTGGCCAGGGAGGTGACCCATGTGGCACAGCAAACACTCCTGTCTCGCCCGCTGCTCCCTCAACAGTGTACTTCAGTCAATCTGCCTGTTCTGTTGCCCACTCTGTCTCTGGTGAATCCTCTCACCACCCACACCTCTGGCCTGTACCCCAGTTCTTGTATACTTAAATAAATTAATATTTAAAAAATAAATAAATCTGTAACATAGTAATATGTTTAGGAGTATAAAATCTGAGATTCTTGAAATGGCTTCAAATAAACTTCCCAAACAGTGTGTAAAATTATGTGTCTCCTTCTTTGTGTAAAGAGAAACATCTAAAGCTTTCATTGAATTGCTCAAGTTGCACTCACTGGAACCACTATCTTAGAAAAAGATAACAGTTAATGTCAATGAAACCAAGGGTTTTAAAGTTTGTTTGTCTTTTAGAGCTATGCAAATAATGTTATTGATTACTTTTCAAGGACCTTCAATTTTTATTACCTCATTGTTCAAAAACTTCAACTTTTTTGTTGTTTGAGACATACAAACTACTGTAACTACTGCTGTTTCTATTCATGGAAACACCTGTGTAAGTGATTGCTGTTTACAGTGTAATAAAACCCTAGGGATATCATGAACATTATTGAGGACCTTGAGCAAATTTCGCAGGTTTCTGTTTTTGCTTTTTTTTTTTAACATGAAATCACATCACCTAAAGAAAATTAGGATGCCAAGAAATGCAAGATAAGGGCCAGTGAAAAAACATGTCTACCCACAGTATATCATGTATCATGAGGTACAAAAGAAACATCTAGAATAAATAAACTAGAATGGACCATTGAAGTTAGATGCAAGAATGAACACAGAGGAAATGGTTTCTATATAAATCTTAAGGTGAAGGAAAGAGAAACAAAAGCCAAGGAAAGTCTATTCTCCAGCCAACATCTATGTGTCTTGCCAAAGCAGAAAGGGTGACACTAGGCAGAAATAGGCATGTATCACCTGTTTATTTCCCTAAACCTACTCACAGACACATACTAAAAGACATGCACATTTCATGTTGGCAATACTAAAGATATCTAACTCATTTGCATGCTTTGCTAACTGTTCCAAGTTTATATTTCTGTGTGAAACTACAGAGCAGGTATAGTATATATGTTTAGATCACATTACACCTGTTTTTTGTTTTGTTTTTAATTTTAGGTTTCTCTATACGTACAATTATTCCTGCCACTGGTTGACTTTTTGATTGTTCAGTTTTAGAGTTTAGGGCTTGGTAAATGGACTAACGATATATGCAGCCAAAATGTGAGAAATGCAAAGGCATAGGCTTAATAGAATGATCATATATGTCACCATGTGTATCCTCTCTGCTGTAGGAAGCTGTACTATATGTACTGACCTGAGAAATTCTATTTCAATTATTGTCCCCCATCTGCTTCTTTATTATCCTTGATGACAAGGCACTGGGGATCAATGCTAGGTCATCATGGGCCTCACATGGTAATTATGACATTGTCAAACTTATAAACATCAGGGGTCTTCATCCAGAGAGCAATACTTGGTGAAAGGTAGTAACCAGGGGTCTTGGCTTCTGCATAGGTTGGGTGGGAGTGGGAAGAGGGATAAATTACTGATGTGAATTCACAGAGGAATCAATCTGCCAAAAAGCTCCAGTGCATGATAAAACTCCAAGATTACTTTCCTAGAGAAGAGGAATAGAAAGCATAGGTCTGAGAGAGAGAAAGAAATTATTGGATACCTGTTGTCATGGTGCTAGTCACTCTCTTAAAAGTCTTCAGGAAAAAGTGAGATGCGAAAGTATGCATTAGTGTATTTCTCTTTACTTTGCTAGGATCAGACAATTATTTGTTCTGTTTAAAAAAAAAAAAATACTCCGTAGGTGATCAACCAGTGTAAAATCAGAAAAGCTGTATTTCAGAGCTGTATTTATATTTCTACAACATAAGCTTCATGTAGCTTTATAGTTAATGAAACATTAGATGAGTGGTAAATTAGCATAATTAATGTTGGAAATAGAATTTCATTGGTGAATTTAGTGACTTGCTAATCAGCATAATGGATGTCAGAAATGGGTTCTCAATTGTGAAATTAGTAGAATTCAAGATATGTAGATTGGATAAAGTATTTTTGGAAACATACTTCACCTTTTCATAAAATGAGGAATTAGCATCTATGAGATCTATCACCTGTATCCTTTAGGATGTGACTCAGTCACTGCAGCATGCTATAACAAAGATTAAGTGGCTTATATAACAAACATTTCTTGAATGTTTGGAGACTGGGAAGTTCAAGGTCAAGGTTAGCAGAATGAATTTTTGGTGAGGCTTCTCTTCCTGTCTTTGAGGTAACTGCCTTGCTACTATGCACTCACAATGGCCTTTATTTGGTATTCTTGTGGAGAGGGAGGTCTCCCCAATCTTCTTCTTAAAAGAACATGAATTCCATCATGAGGGCCTCCCCTCATGACCTAATCTAAACCTAATTACCTCCTAAAGTGCCCACCTCCAAGTATCATCACATGGCGTAAGGAGCGGGTAAGTAGGCATTAATATCTGACCTTGAAAAGAGGAACACAAATAGTCATAACAAGATGGTACCTACATCTACATTGTTAAGTCTCTAGTCTGGTCTTTGTGTGGTGGAATTTCTTATTGCCTGTTGCTAACTGATGAAGATAAAATAAGCCCCTGAAATATCGTTGTGTCTGTTTCTAGTGAACTGAATCATTCATCTAAGGTATCATTTGTTTGAAAAATATTATGAGTTTGGCCTACATCAAACCTCGATGATGTATTAACTGTTGTGTTTGTCCGCTAATATATATTTAATTAGTATATGCATGTAAGACTATCGAATTTGTTCTGAGATTAACTATATCACAACTGGTAGCAAAGTGATGAAAAGAGGCAAACACTCAGCCTCATCAACATTTTCAACTTTGTCTACAAAAAGAACCTCTGAGTTTTCAGAACAACATTGTTTACATTAGTTCTGAACAGTTTCCAGTCAGGTAGTAGAGAGGAATAAACATCTTTCCACTGTTGCTGGTCCAGTGCACTGTTCAAAACATACCGTTCAGTAAAATTACTTGTGTTTCTTGAGAGAGTTACTCTGCTAGCCTAACAATATTGTGGTAAGTTTTAAATCACTGACGAGTTGCAATTCCTGTTTTACAGAGGAATAAAGTAAAATAGATAATAAAGTACCTTGCCCAATTCTTATTTGTAGTAAGGAATAGAGTAAGTAGTTGGTTCCAAATCCAGACTTCTATATCTGCCAGCACAGGAAACAAGCAAGATTTCTTAGAAATCATAATAAAATCTCTCTTTATAAGTTCCTGTTACTTTTTAATATTAAGTTAAATGTTTATTAAGCACAAGAGCTCATGCCATAGAATAGGCTCAATCATTCTCAGCTAATCTTTTTTGCTGCTAAAATAAAATATCAAGTTGAAAAAACCTTTTTAGGTACTATCAGGAAAGGCAATGTTAACAGACTGGGGCCCTGAAAATTACAGACAAGCTACGTTTCTCAGAGTTGACAAGAAGCACTTCTCAACAAATGCTGAATTGAGTATTATTTCAAATTATACTGCACTACACTACAGGCCAAATGACTTTTAATCAGGAATTACTTGATTTTGAAATAAAAATCACATGTCTATATATGTACACTACACACACACACATATACACATACATATCCCACACCTATATACAAAATATATTGACTATGTCAACTTAACTTTGATGCACCCCATTATCAACCGGTTCAATAGGAATATTCATGGTCACTTTCATGTGATGATTATTTCACCAAGCCTGGATAACTGGCAAAACTTTTTCTTCTCTTCCAACTATTTTCTACCTTTCTGGGGTCCCCTGCCCTCCCTCTTTGGAGATCACCTTCCCTAACATATTAGAGTGAAGAGTACAGGGCTCTTGTGAAAGCAGAATAAAAACATGGCACTACTTACTGCAAACACTAGAGCCAGATGGGAAAACTTCATAAATGCCCATGACGGAGTAGGGCACTTCAAGCAGGCAAAGCTGTATTAGTGCTTTTAAATTTGTCCTTGGAAGGACGCTCCTCAAACAATGATTACAGAGACAAATCAGGTGAGTGCTGCTTTCAGAACTAAATAATGTTCCAAAAGGACAGTTCTGAGAGGAATATACTTGAAGAATCCACAGAGTAATTTCACGGACAACAAATTGGGTTCCCAGTTAATTTAGGGAAAAAAAAATAAATGTAGAAGAAGAAATTATTTTAAAGGCTATTTGAACATACCACAAACTGTGCCTGCCTGACATGTTTTACGGAGGTGTCTTAAATCTCACGAGATACATATCACAGACATTTTATACAAATATCTAAATTGGGAATCCCTACTCAATAAACCTACGCAATTCAAATATTATTCTGGTTTCATGTATAATTTATATACACACAGATTACATAATTCCAAAAGCAAAGGCATAGTAAATAAAAATTTTGTGCAAGGATTAATAGTTTATATTTATATATTCAATTATAAAACAAATAAAAATCACTTATCCTCCAAGTTGTCACTCTATGAAAAGTTGATCCCTGTGTATTTAGGTCTTGATTTCATAAATATCAAGATGCCTTAATGACTATTTCAACTTTATTTTCAAGACTCAGGACCTGGGGTTGCCAGCTGCTGCCATCCCAGTGTAAGTTGCAGTGGGAACAAAGGATGGTCCCTGGTAGAAGAATAATTCTGGGTGATGTATGACAAAACATTTTTTCTTTAACTTCTCTTCCAAGGAGAGGAAATTCTAATGGGGCATCAGGAAAATTAGGTACTTGTCTATAGAAAGGGAAAATTATAGGTAACAGATTTCAGAAAAGCTTTAGAGAGGCCTGAAATTTAGAAGCAAATAAGAAATGCACTGAGGATTTTTAAACTTTCCTCCTTGGCTGAGTATTATTTTATGCAAAGGATATATGACAACTCACAGAAAACAGATAAAGGCGTTTGACTTTTTTGACAAGATGTAAATTGATATTAACTCTACTGGGCTCAAAAGGGAAGACTTAAAACTAGAGCATGGGTTCCTGGCTTGCATGGTGTCACCTAAAGAGGAGCGTCTCATGGTATGGGGCCCTATGGCAGCTTTTCATTGCTTG
This sequence comes from Galemys pyrenaicus, assembly GCA_019455555.1. Lineage (NCBI taxonomy): Eukaryota > Metazoa > Chordata > Mammalia > Eulipotyphla > Talpidae > Galemys > Galemys pyrenaicus. The sequence goes on from JAGFMF010011384.1 coordinate 1,428,707, forward strand.
GACAGCAGGTAGAAACAGTTTGGAAAACTGCTGCTTCCTGGTAACCCTCCGGCCAGTCTGTGACCACGTAGGTGCTTCACTAACCTTCCTTTGCAAAGCGGAAGAGGCAGCTCGCCTCCCAAGGCTGCTGCCTGTGATGACAGGGTCTCTCTCTCTCTCTCTCTCTCTCTCTCTCTCTCTCTCCCCTTTCTTTTGTAGTATAGTCTCCATAGAATTGGCACTACCAATTCTCCCATGCACTGTCATCACAGTCCTTTGTGCTCTTTCTGTCCCTGCCTTGATCCCCATCCCTCCCTATTCCCTGCAGAATGTCTCTGATTTGTAGTTGCTTCTTTTTGTTTTGTTATGGTTTTGTTGTTATTGATGTTATTATTTTTTCATTGAACCCCTATATTCCTCCTATAAGTGAGACCATCCCATATTTTCTTTTCCTTTCTGGCTTATTTCACTGAGCATAACCTCTTCAAGCCCCATCCACAAGTTTATCTCTTTTAATTGCTGAATAATAATCCATTGTGTATATTTTTAAGCAAACCTGTCTCCTTCAGGGGCAGCACTTTCTGCCCACTGTGTCTGTAAAAACATTGACTTCCCTTCCCTTTCTATGATTTACCTGCCCTTTTGGATATAAAAAATAAAAATAATTAAATTAAACTGCTGTTTGTTGGAGTGACTTGTTCAGTTTTATTTCACTTTCTGATATACAACTAAGAAGTAGAAAATGAAGCCATAAGTAGAATCTCTCATCCAGGATATGCTAAATTAAATTAAAGAGAGCTCATCACAGGAGGGTTAGAAGATGCATATCAGAGATCCTCATTTACTTGTGACTCTCAAGTTATTCTCTAGGACAAGGGCTCACAGCACACTCACTAGGTCACAAAAAATGGAGATTGAAATAATAATATTGTCATATATTTTAGCAAAATTATCTACATATGTAACAAATTAGATCACAAAGATATAAGTAGTAATCCAAATAGTATGGCATTGGCATTAAAACAGACACGTTAACTAAATGGAACAGAATAGAAAGTCCAAGTATAAATCCATATGTAACAATTGATAGACAGATATAGATGTACACCCACATATACACAGTAAATTTTTGATGAAGTATTAAATATACACAATCAGGAAAATTTTTACTTTTCAAAGAATGCTGTTGGGAAAAGTGAACATCCACATGCAAAAGAATAAAAGTGGGTGCTTATCTATATCATATATAAATTCAACTCAAATGGAGCAAATGTAAGACCTGACACTAAAATTTCTAGAAAACAAAGGGGAGAAGTTCCTTTGTGAGAGGAAATGTTAGGAGCAAACTCCCAGCCAGTGGGTGGAACTCATAGTGAGCTGGATGGTAGAAGGTGGGGCTTTCTGAACTCTACTCCCTGACATCTGCTCAGTGGTAGAGGGCAGAGCTTTTCAAACTCCAGCTTCTGAGTGGGGGCTGATGGAAAGTAGGGGCAAGGTTGAGGGTTTTGTCAGTTAAACAGTTGAGAATTTTGGTAGTTGATCTACTGTTCCTTTTGGAAGTTGTATACCTGGAATTTTTCATGGTGAACTGCCTGTGAAGAAGGGTATCTGTGGAGAAGCTATTAGTTTGCTATGTATGACTTTGGCTTGAGTCTTAGTTTCAGTTCAGCAGATGCCATCTGCGGTAAGACAGATGACTTCCGGCTATGTGCCAGTCTGAATTCTCATTCTCTTTTTCTTACTGTTGTTTCACACTGTGTGTCTGCATTTGAGTGATGTCCTGCAATCATAAGAATGTAGGTAAGAAGCACCAACTTGATCATCCCTTGGGTTTGCTTAGTTTCACTTTGACATTGATCTTGGCAATGAATTTTTGGATTAGACACTAAAAACACAGACAATAAAAGCTAAATAAACAAGTGGGACTACAGAAAACTTTTTTTCTCAGCAAAATAATCTAAATAAAAAGACAACTTGTAGAATAAGAGAAAATATCTGCAAACTACGGTAAGGGTTTATTGTCCACATTATACGGAACTCAAATAACTTGATCAAAAACTGGGCAAAAGACTTAAATAGACAATTTTTCCTAGACTATGTATTAATAGCAAAAGATTTATGAAAAGATGCTCAATGTCACTAATTATCATCAAATTTACATAAAACCCACAATGTGATGCCTCATTTAGCTTGTCTATTATCAAAAAGCCTAAAGATAACAAATGTTGGTAAAGATGTGGATAAAATACAATATTTGTAGAAATATAAATTTGTATGATCATTGTGGAAAAATGTATTCAGATTCTTCAAAAAATTTAAAATAGAATTATATGATCCAGCAATCTCACTTTTGAACTTTGATTTTGTGATGAAATTCCAAATTGTTAGATTGTAGAGTTGAAGCTACTTCAACTTCAAATCAACTATTTCACTGAATTTGATTATAACACAAAACCAGATGATATATATGTGAATAGCTGAGAATTATCTGACTAAATAATAAAGAGATGCTGTGGACCACTTCAGAACAGAAAAAAATACATAATTTTAAATTTAAGTGTCATTAAATTTAATGACAAAGTTCAGGTTTCCTAATTCCTAAAACAGTATATTTTCCACTTTATTACACAAGTGAGTATTTTTCTCTTCTGACTTAAAAACCATGGTGAGACTAGTTTGGGCTTTATCATTAATAGTAAGATGGTTTCAACTTTCAGACACACACACATACACTGCATACACACACTACAAACTGAAAATTCAAATCTTTTATGAAGTATTTCCCTTTTTCCTTGAATTACCTGTGCAATTTCCTTCATTTTCTCCTTGTTGACAGTCAATGTGTCTTTCAAATTCAATTAACTGCCTCGTTTTTTCTTACTCTCCTCAGTTCCCTCCTCCTATTTGATAGTTTTGTGAAAATCCAATCTTTTCAAGATAATAAATTTGATAATCCTCTGAGGCATCTTGTCATTTGCAGTGTAATTTTTTCTTTGTCAATTATTATCAACTTCAGGAAATGTTATCTATTTGTGATATAACAGGAGATGTCCTTATCTTAGCTATCCCAGGCTATGCATAATTAAATAAAATACAGCAGTATTGGTGCTGAGTAGCTCACTTTCTTCTCCTATTCATGATCCTTGTAGAATTACATACCAGTGTGCCCTCTTATTCTTTTTGGCCATGTGAACAATAGTTGTCGAAGTGTTGAATGCAGTATTATCATAGAGTGAATTCTAGAAATTTATAACTTTGTTTACTACTTTCCCATCTCACCCAATAATTGAAAAGATTTCAATTTCTCATTTAAAATAAAGTACAGAACAGTGCCGGGAGTTATGTTTGTTTTTTCCTAAGTAACGACTACTCACTCTTGACCAACTTCAGACATACTGATTTTTTACAAAACATGTTCCGATCAGTGTAACAGTAAGTAAGATGTATTTGGTAGCACAGTCTCAGGAAGAATCTATGGTGCATTGTAGAAATGAACTTTTCAAGTTTTCTACTCATTCATTTACAGAAGGAAAACGCCATACCATTTATGTAGACTATTTTATTCTCCATTACTTTAATCAGGCCTGAATAACTGCCAGTAGTTTTACCCATAACCACATTCTGGCATTATATTTTCTCTTACTCCATTTTTTTCTTTTCCTCTTTTTGACAAATCCAGGAAATTAAAATTGTTGCCAGCAATCCCAAAGCACATAATAATCATACTTCTTTAGATATAAAGAGGTATTTCTCCAGTTTGTCTTCTTGAACTTCAAATATTTCAAGACTTCATCCCTGGAATATGTGTGATGGTCTTTGGTTTACTGCAGTAAGTTATCCAGACTTCTACGCGTTTCCTCACAACTTTTATATTGCGCTTGTAAGACCTAAATTAATCCAAAGTGGCTGGCCAGCTGTAGTCCCTAAAGACTATCTTACCTGCTTTCCTTATATAGCTCAATTTCCTTAAAAGAAAATTTGAATTGCAATTAGTAATTACATAGAGAAAGTATAAAGAAATGTCCCCAATATTGTAAAGAAGGAGGTAAATTAAAGAGATCATGAGCTACTCTTCACATAGCTTACTGGTTTTATTTCTTTAATCCTCTAAATATAGAAAAGACATAACAAAATAATAGAAATCTACAAGATTTATTACATCTTTCACTTCATTCATATTACCAAAATAAAGCTTACATTTTAATAAATGAACTTTTAATTAATGGCAAAAATCTTGGGTTTTCAAAGTTACTAGTAGGGATGAAATCTGTCTTAATTATAAAAATAAAATCAAACTGGGGGATGCAGGAAGCAAATGTCCATGTAGCCAATGAAATAACATATCCTTTACCACAAATATGGAGATAGTCAACCATGGTCAGGCGTGAGATTATTTATATTTTGATATTAGGCATTACAAGGAATTCTGAAATGATTGCTCAGTCACAGAGTGAGGATTCACAGTTCACACTCCAAAAATCTGCCCCATCAGAACCAAAATGAGTAGATCTGGGTCAGCAGAATCACCTATCAATACTTATAGAATAAAATTGTATTTGTGTTTATAACCTAAAACCAGAGATCAGATGTTAATCTTTATTAATATCAAACATATTTTTCTGGAGTTTTCTGGAATTACTTGCAGAGATGCCACAAATACACTGGAATAAGTTACAGTAGATGTCTTCTAAAGCCCATTTTAAGACCAAGATTCTCTAATAATACTTTAGAGAAAAGTTTCTGATTTGTGATATGTTCTCTATTTGTTTTCTTAGTCCTAAGCATCTAAACAATGACTTATATTATGTGATGCCAAACAGTCAGATGAAAACGTGAGAAACACTGTCATGCATCCAGATATTGTACTTACTTGGTGCCAAACATCTGGATGTTTAGTATCACTGACTTAATTTTTCACTTTTCACCTGGGTGTTTGGCATTGTATAGACAGAGCAAATGGCAAGCAGACATCTTGGCAAAGCATACACTGAGACATATGGATGTGGATGTTAATGTCTTAGCATTCAAGCTGTTTGTCCCAGAAGAAGTTCACAATGACATTTTACTGAAGATGACATATTCTGTCATTGAATGGAATCTCCAACACAGAATCGGCCATGTTTGAGGTTATAATGACCCTTGGATTTCCTGTATATTCTTTTACCCCTGAATGCTGGGTCAATTACTCTAGAAAGAGATAAAATGTTGTGAAGGAGGAAGGACTCAAAAACTCACTAATCACAGACTCAATTTGTTTTACTTTATTTCCTTTTTTTAAAATTCTTGTATTTTTTTTTTAATTGGGGAAACATTGGTTTAAAACATGGTATATGACTAAGAGGTACAGATTCACAACTCTTCAGATACGTGATACTATATCATACCCATCACCAAAGCACCCATTATCTACCATATTCCATTGGATCATCTCCTCCCCCTTACTCCCAAATCGTGACAACAGTATCTGTCACAGTGCCACTTTTCTAGAGTTACAATTCTCCTCAAGCTACTGATTCTGTACTTTCTCCCCTGGTCATCTCAGTGTTTGACATTTAATTTTTCCTATTTTTGCTACTCAATTGAAAAACGAACCAAACTGTTTTTTCACTTAACCCTTAGTGTATATATCTATATTATTATCATGAGTACCACAACTGAAATAATCTGTGTTGTACTAAGCATATTTGGTAAATATTTTTTCATGGATTATCTCACAGTTTGATTTCTACAACACTACTACTGTTTAAATGCTATTGTCATTATTTTCTAAATAGTGTCACTGAGGTACATAGCAGTTTTATGCATATTAAAACATTTCAGATATCTACTGAATGACAGAACTGAAAATCAAATTCACAGACTCTTACTTGATAGATCTTTAATGCTATGCCAGAGTTAAAATTGTAGAAGAAAATTGAAACTATAAACAAAATTAGTCTTAATTTACTATGAATATTTTGACATACATTAGACTAGATTAGTGTGTTTTGTAAATAGCTAGATGGTACATTTCTCCAATTAAATTTTTATTCTTACAACTTTTTGCTTTCTTCATATATAGATATGGAAAAATTCTAAAAAAAAAATGTAGTTCTTAAAGGAAATGAAAGGATGAATACTTTTAACTTTTTAAAGCTAGAAACAGTATGTTGGAGGGGGTCTCCCTGGTGGCTCAAGGGGTTAAGCACCATACTATGAAGCATCTGCTGTCACTACAGCACGTATTCGATCCCCTGCCAGGGAGGTGACCCACATGATTCAGCAGCCCCTCTTCTGTTTCACCTACTGCTCCCCTCAGCAGTTTATTTAAGTAGATCTACCTGTTCTGGTCCCCACTCTGTCTCTGGTGAATCCTCTTACTCCCCCCACCTTTGGCCTGTACCCCAGCTCTGGAATGTATAAATAAATAAATATTTTTTTTAAAAAAGGAAGCTTACAGAAACAATATGCTAGACACTGTAATGACTGTATAATCATCATTGTATTGCTCTTCGAAACTTTTAAAGTTCTTGGATTTGCTACTGAAGCAAAGACTCAGTCTCCCTTTCTAGTAGATGATATTTTTTTTCAGGCTCTGTTAGACACTTTCTCTTCACTTCCAGAGTGTAATTTTGTGATATATTCTATAATGCCAAGATTTATTCTTTTACTAACATTTAATGAATGATGTAGAGTATTTGCACTTAGATTTACACATATTATACATGTACATTTATAAAGTTTATATAATTTATAATTATGCAAATTATGCATAATAAAGTGTTCTCTTAAGATTTTGCTTCATATCTAGCTTAGAACTTTTTCACCTTTCACATGTTATTGTCAATATTGTATGTTTTAAATCTTGCTCTTAAATGGAAGTATCTGCTTCTGAGTAGCTGTTAATTCTGTCATATACGAAGGGACATGCAGGTGTCTAAAGCAATATTATGATAAATGATTATGGAATATAAGTTGTTCTACTGGCTTTTTTCCCCTGCTAAGTACTGTCCAAGAGACTCAGTAAAGATTTCCCCATGTTTTAAGCCAGCACAATTAATTGGGAAGCATCTGTTCTGTGTTAATTATGTGTAGTTTAATGAAAATCCAAATTGATCTGGTTCTTCTCCACTTCTCAATTTTTTTTCCCCATTTACCTCTTCAATGTTCAGAATTTGGAGACATTTGCAACCTGATTTATAATTGAACAATTGACATTAGATAACGATGGAGCCTTAAGGGATCTTTCAGGAGGATTTAAGTCATAATTGACCATCTGAGGGGATGGGGTGAGACACTTTATCCCAGTGGAGCTGACATCATTAGGAATGCTTATATGGCATTATCTGTAATTCCAATTCCAAATCCATCTGGATTTTTTTAGGACAATCCAATAGAAAATGTGCTCATTTTCACTAAATTTTATATCCAATTTCTTGCCTTAGAATGAGAAATTGTCTTTGACATAAGGTTAGCTAATACATCTATTTCCCATGCTTGGCAGCATTAACATGGCTGTATACTCATAGATTACTATCAGAGGTATTTTCTCACAATTTTTAGATGCATGTTAATCTTTAAGAACTTCATTTTTAACCATAGCTTCTGGAAACAGTGTTTGAATTGGGAGCTCTATTTACATGATGCCCACCCATCTCCTAATCATATGCAACCCTCCCCCACACACCCACCAACACCACAGCAATCATCAGCTTTAGGGATATAGTTATTCAGTAACTGCAGAGAAACTGAGCTGTGGATGCTCATGCAGTTGGAGTGGGTAGGCATGAAGAGGAGCCAAGTGTATGTGCTTAAGCATGATAAGTACTTAATTGTGCAGGAGTTGGGGGTTATTTGGAGGAGTATATGAATAAGATCATTCTAGAAAAAGACAATGAACCATGTAAAAGACTGGAGATGAGTAGCAAGGTGTACCTGAGGATATAAAAGAAGCTCAGTCACTAGAAAGCAAAGCTAAAGGAAGGATAGGATGGGGTAAGATATGTCCCCCAAATTGAGAAACTAAATGGTTTATGTAGGAGAAATACCTTATTATCTACTTGTTTTATCAAGGTCACTTTGGCTACTATATAGAGAATGGTCTACAGGAAAAAGTTTGATCTAACAGAACACTTGGGAGCCTGTTGCCTTGATCTTATAAAAAGATAATGTGAATTCTATCAAGGGTGTTAAAATTAAAAGGAATATCAGTTCAATCAGTACAGGAACATCAGTTTTCTGATAATTTTATTTTTTGAAACTTGTATCCTTTAAGACATTTGTAGTCCTAAATTAATGTACTTCACCAACACACACATAACTCAATGGTATATAGTCTTTTTCCAATGTTTCCCATCTACAAATATTTCCAGAGAATTAACATCTCTTCATTTGAAAATAATGTTAACTTTGGAGAGAAGATGAAATAATTAAATATTTTTTCTTTTTTTCTTAATCTAACAGTCTCAATGATAATTCTTGTCTGAGCCCCTAAGTCCAGGGATACTGACATAAATAAATAGTAAATCTTACTAATTTGGGGGAATAGTTAACACCTTAATGATATTGAAACCTCCTTCTAAAAGGAATATGTTAAATTTTATCAAAAATAATTCTAAGAGTTCTTTTCAGAAAAACAGAAAAAGATCGACCATAGATCTGAGACACTCAGGAAGGGATGAGAGGAGAAAAGGGGGGCATAATGACAAACAGGTAGTGGGGGGAGGAGAGTGTGATGAAGTGTGGTGGAGATCTGTGGGCACTTAGGGGATGAGAAAACTATGGTGACTGCACCCGACGGGAGAAATCTTATGTTGTAAAAAATGATAAAAAATAAGTAACAATGTCTAAAAAAGTGTTTATTTTTAAAAATTAAAAAAAAAATACAGAAAAAGAAAAGGTTTAAGCAAGTTCAAGTGATTTATGCCATTGTAGAGTCCCTTGTTGACCATATAGTCAATAACAAGAACATATTTCAGGAAAGATACAGTCAAGTGTTGCCTAAACTGACCTGTACATCCATGCTCAGGCCAGAGAGGTTATAGTACAATCAGAGGTTTTCACGGCACTAATTTATTTCTCTGCATTTGCATGTATTTTATACAGCACCTGGAATTTAAACTCATTCTTTGTTCCAAACTAGGTAAAAACTTTTCCATATTTTCAGTAAGTTTGAGAGTTCATCAGGTTACCCCTAGAATAAGGTTGTAGCTTTGAGACTGAGATTGAATCTAGAGAAAGCTATCATTAGACCAACTGATCAAGAATGGTAAAATGGTGATAACCCAAGAGAAAGAGAAAAGAAACATTCAACTATAGATAACAGAGCTTCAAAGTAGCATATCCAGATTTTAAATATATATAAGATTTTCCAGAGAATTATGTATTACTACAGATTTAACAAAACCTGGAAGAAATATTTTTGAATGCTAACAAAATTATGTTGATTTGGATCAAGTTACATTTACATGAGTTTCAAATTTACATAAATTAATTTGTACCAATCTAGATAAAATTATTTTCTTTTATCTTTTTGAGTAGGAGTAATATGTAATGAGTAGTACCACTTCCCTGTGACACTTGTAAATTAGATGACTTCTCATTTGCAATTGGGGATAAAATTAAGATTCTAATCTCACTAATATCCCTCCCCAAAAAAAAAACAACAACAACAACAACAAGAAAGTTTTCTCCTGTAATTCCAAGATATCCAGTTACACATTTCTTAAGTGAAAGGATGTATGTTTGGTTTTCTGAATTCTAAAGATTCCAGAACTTACTGTTGATAACTCATTTCAGTACCAAACAAATCTATTACTTGTAGCAAAGTGCATTTAGCATTCAATTGAATCTAATAGCTTTCAAAATGACTCAATGCAGTCATATAGCAATTATCCCTACTAATGGAGCAGAACAGTAGCATCAATAATTCTAAAACACAGGTAATATAAAGAAATATAAAGATTTAGACCTTTTCCATTTGACCTAGAATGATACTGTACTAACATCTATCCTTGAGTAGTAACCTTCAATGCACTATTTCCATATATGCATTTATTAAATACATGTTATTATTATAACAGAATATTCTAAATATGTCTGTTTCTGTGACAATAGGTGAAGGCCTTTTATTACCCACCTTCTCTTTTAAAATATAGCTATTTTACCAATAAACTACAAAAGGACAATAGTTTATGGTGTCCAATATTGATATGACATCCACTGACTCATCAAATGAATCAAGTTATTTTATTTTTCCTAAAGACCTGTTATTTGCCTTAAGCAAAAGGTCTGTATATTTTAAAAACTGTGAAGGGTATACAAGTTGTAGACTCTTCCGCCACTAAAGGATACTATAATTTCCTTCCTGATTACAAATTAAGCTGGTCCTAAAAGTAATCATTTTTCAGGTTTTCAATAATGAGTAATTTATATGGATTTCATTATTTTTATTCTTCAACCAAATTACTCTGAACTCAGGGGTTCCTTTTGATTCTTTAATATATTCCTGATAGTTATTTCAGTCTGAATGTTTCATCATCTGAGTCATTTGTGAGTCTGCGTCTGTTGACAGATTTGAGTTTGGTTATTTTGTTTTCCTTTTGTTTTTTTTTTTGTCTTCTAATTTCAATGGAATGCTTTTCATGTTTCATAGAAATCAGTTGGCTCTGAAATAAATAGTATTTGTGAATAGAAGTGGGCATGTCTGTTCTTTAATTAGCTACTAGTTTGTAAGATTTACTCAAATCAATTCAACAGGTTAGCTAGACATGGATTGTGTGATTGTTATCATTATCTTCAATCACCACAATCTTCAGATTCCTCCAGCAGTAGATTTCTCTCATCTTCTCTGGGTTACCAGAGATCTTTCTCTTTTTTTCCTGCTCTACCTATCATTTTCAGTAGATCCTAGACATTTGTATCAATCATATTGAGGAGAGAGTCTTTCTCTACATTCCCAATTAATGGCCACACCCTTCCATTTTCAGACTGGTGCATTGTTATTCTCAGTAGCCTCCTAAACTTGTGATAAAACCAGGGAATCAATCAATCTCAATCTCTCTCTCTCTCATATTTTTTTCTCCTGAATTTCAGTGTTAAGCAGGTGTTTATGTCTGAAAGTAAGAAATGGTGTCTTTTTATTATCCATACCTATTCCTCTCGTGACAAAAACTCTCTGCCATCTATCTTCGACAGTGCCCAGGAAGGCACACATTTTCTACTCTATCTTAGCAGTTAGTAGACGCTTGAGATCAGTCATGGCTATGAGTCCTGGGAGGACTCCATATCCTTTCCCCAAGGGGCTGAGAACTGGTGTTTCTGTCTTTCCCCCAGAGGAAGTGAATCTGTGCTGGCTGCTCACAAAGGGGAGGAAATCCTACCCTAATCCAGCAGCAGTAGAAGAAGGAAGATTTACTGCCCCTTTCTCAATGGCTTAGGAGTTTTGCTTCTTCTGAAAACAGGGTCTAGGGTCTATGTGTTCTGTGTTTGTCCTCACAATCCTGAGCACCCAGACCATTACTGGGTAGGTATTAGAAACTCAACTACTTACTGAAGATGTTGGATGAGCATGTATGTGTGTGGTGTCAAAAGAGTCTAAAACAAAAGCCCTCACGTATTGAATAAAAATTCAATAGCTACTTATTCATTAAAGAAAGATATTCAGGGCTTCCCTTGGTGGTGCAAGGGGTTGAATGCCACACTGTGGAGCCTCTGCAGCCACTGCAGTGCGAGTTTGATACCCTGCAAGGGAGGGGACCCACCCACATGACACAGCAGACCTCTTCTGCCTCCCCCTCTGCTTCCCTCAGCAGTGCATTTCAGTCAATCTGCCTGTTCTGCTCCCTGCTCTATTAGTGGTGAATACTCTCACCCCCCCACACACACACCTCTGGCTTGTACCCCAGCTTTGTATGCATGAATAAATAAAGTGTTTAAAAATATATTCAGGGCTACAGACCTTGCTCAAAATGATATAGATTCAGTAGGTCTACATTAAGGGCAACAATGGAAAAAAATAAAAGGTGTGATGTTTGTTATAAATATCTTTATTGTTTTACTTTTCAATTTTTTTTCTTTTGGTAGCATTTTCTTACCTTGAACCATCCTTTTCTTTCCTACCAAACTAAAACTTTAGGCTCTTTTTCATAACTATAATCAGAATAATTATATATAATACAATCACTACTGGTTTCATATTATTGTTCTCTAAGAAGTTCAAATACATTTTTTTTCTTTCACATTTTAAGTGATTAAAGCAGCAGAAGTGATTCCTACCCTAGGGGAAATTATAATTTAGAAAGTAACAATAATTTCAAATGAAGGATAAACTTTTAACATGTGGAATTTTAGTTTCCAGCCAATGTCAAGGATAAAATGATTGGCAGAGAACAATTTGGAAGTCCTTAGAACATTTACAAAGGGTGTGACTTACAAACACCACACATATTCAACCTCCTCATCTAGGAACAGCAGAGTTCAAGTCTCAGACCTCTCAAAACTTGTACAATTTTAACAAATTTGTTCCAAAGCTTATTACAGTATCCTTAGATCTAATTAGAGTATCTCCAAATTTCAATAAAACAGAAAGGAACATCTTTTCTTTCCTTGCCTATGTGGTTGTCTGCCTGTCTTCCTTCTTCCTTCTTTCTAAGTGAACATGTTGGAAAATTTTCCACACACACTAAAAATGTAAAATGTTTTGTTTTTTTTTTTTTTTTGGAAAAGAATCTGAACCAGCAAGCTTCCAGCTATACCACATAGGAACAATCTACTGGTGTTCTGGTGTTTATATTCATAATCAGTGTGGTTAAATTACAGAATCATAAGTGATCTCATATTGTGGTTGTTTAGAGTTCAATCAGATATTTTTTAATCCTTCTCCAGATAAAATTTTAGATCAATTCTTTAAATATAATTGGGAGAAAGAGGGAATTAACAGCAATTGAGTTACATCATTGCTAGTTTGAATTTTTCTTTAAACTCTTGACTAATATAGCATGCATATCTGTTATTAATTTATCTGAGTCAATGTAAGTAATTACTTCAATATTCTTTTTAGGAATTGCTATTATTTTTTTCTATAGTTTTGCATATTAGATTCTTGTAATTCCTTTATTTCATCATAGCTGCACCTTAATTATAATCCAGTTTAAATAAACACATGAGACTGGTAAAGATGGGTTTTATAAAAACATTAAATCAATTTATAATTTGTGGTAGTGGTTTGCAATGGATATTTTGCAGAGTTAAGAAATGTGTTCATACTGGTCTGATAAGAAGCAATAATATAAACATTATTTTCATAGCTGGCACTGTTTCTTGTTAATATTTTTATATTAAAGTTTATATTTTCTTGCTGTAAGTCTTGACTATGTGCTTATTATAAGACTTGAATATGTGTTTATTAAGACATTACTAGTGTACTGCAGTAATTTCCTGATTTAAATTATCCAAACTTCTAGCTACACAACAATACCTCAAATATTTGGCACCTAAATACTGACATCTTTCAACAACTGGAATTCTCAAGGATGCAAAATGACATGCAGAAGTTAGAGAGAGGCTACTGAGAAAAGCTAAAGGCATTGAGTTCAAAGAAATGCCATGGTCAGTCAGGTCTCTGTAAGATCAAAGGTATCTGGTATTGGTTGGAAAGACAAGCATGCAACTGAGCATACTCTGTGTGTAGGATCACAGAGAAAATGAATATTGAAGCTGAGTCAAAGACGAGAGTAGTGATGAGGGGCCAAGAGCAAGGGCAGCAGAAAGAAAAGAGAGATATCAATGATAAAGGAAGGGAAGAAGGTAAAGGCATGATTGGTATAAGCTAGACCAGTATGAAGGATAGGAAGTGAAACATCAAGAAGGGAAAACAGGAAGCAGAAAAGACAATGATGTGGAAAAGAATAAATAAAAATATGGAAGAGACACACAAATGGAAAAATAAATCTTCCCCAAAATACCATATTATGTTATAATGCCTTAAATTAAGAAGTATCTATTAATTTTAATAAGTCCAAATTATCAACTAGCAGCATTTAGTTTTTATTGAATAGCTTTAGTTTGCAGTACTGTGGAAGGATCGGATGTGCAGTTTCTCATTTCAGCATCTGTCTATATCACCATGCCTACCACTAAATGCCCAGTCACCACCCATCCCCAACAACTGACCCTCTGAACCTAGCGCCTCACATTTCCTTCCCCTCTGGTAACTGCCATTCTGTTCAGAGTCAAAGATTTGTTTTTGTTTTGCTTATATGTGTTCATTTGCTTTTTTATTTATATTCCACAAATGAGTGAAATCATATGCTATTTGTCTTTCTCCTTCTGACTTATTTTACTTAGCATAATTCCCTGACAGTCTATTCATATATTTATAATTGCAAAGATTTCACTTTTTTCTAGCTGAGTAGTGTTCCACACCGTGTGTGTGTGTGTGTGTGTGTGTGTGTGTCTATACCTGGACACTTGCATTTTTTCTATATCTTAGCTGTTGTGAAGTGCGACAGTGAATAGAGCAATGCAAACATTTTCTCAAACTATTGTTTTAATATTCCTTGGGAACTCAGAAGTGGATTGCTAGATCTTATGGCAATTCTATTTTTAAGGACCTCCCATACCACTTTCCATAGTATCAACACCAATTTACATTCCCACCAACAGTGCACAGTTCTCCTTTTCCTCCATATCTTCACCATCACTTACTATTTCTCAACTTTTTGATAATAGCCATTATAACAGGGTGAAATTAACTCTCACTGGCTCTGACTTGCATTCACCTAATGATAAGTGATGTAGAACATCTTTTCATGAGTTGTTGGTCTTTTGTGAAATGTCTATTTAGATCTTCTGCACATTTTGAAATCAGGTTGTACATTTTTGTTGTACTGAGTTGTTTGTATATTCTGGATGTTAAAGACTTGCTTAATATTTGGTTTGCAAATATCTTCTCCCAATCAGCAGCTTTTCTGTTTTAGTAATATTTTTTTTCCACTGTGCAGAGCTTTTCAATTTGATGTAGCTCAACTTGTTTATATTCTCTTTTTGTTGTTGTTGAAGACTCCCAAGGAGATATTAATAAGGTTAATAACAAAGAGCGTTCCATCATATTTGCCATGTATTTTATCAAGTCTCACATCTAAGTCTTAATCCATTATGTGTTAATTTTTACATATTATGGCATGCTTCATTTTTTGTATACTTTCAGGTTGTTTTTTTTTTTTTTTGCATGTGGCTGTTGTTTCCCCAGCACCATTTATTTAAGATACTTTCCTTTCTCCATTGTATTATTTTCATCCTTTGTCACAAATTAGTTGCCCATAAATACGTGATTTTACTTCTATTGATCTGTATATTTGTCCTAAATACCATTCTGTTTTGTTTACTGCAGCTTTGTAGTATAGTGTGAAGTCAGGATGTTCACTGACATATTAATAATAGGAATTGTGTTGATCCTCTATATTTTTTCAGATAAATGACCATTTTGTAAATACTGATTCTTCCCATCCATAATCATGGAATTTTTTCCATTTCTTTCTGTTTTCTTAAAGTTTTTAATGGTTTTATATGGTTCAGAATGTAAAGATACTTCATTTCCTGGTTTGATTTATTCCTATGTATTTTATTCCTTTTGCTGCAATTATAAATGATATTGCTTTCAACATTTCTCTAGATTATATTTTATGTATTTAAAATTTTTAGCTTGAGAAGAGTTCACAGATTGGCAAAATGATCCATTATATGAGAAATTGATTATTCTTGATATAGTTTAACATTTTTAATTCAAATCACCTACCCATTCCTCTGTAACTATAATCGTTCCTAGTATTTTCTTATTCCCTCTATGTTTCTCCTCTGAGATTCAGTCTACCTCAGTAGGATATCTTTAGAAGATGTTTTTATTTTCTCATTCTGCTCAAATCCTCTATCGCTTTTTGCAGGTATATTAGACACAAACCAAAGTTCCCAAGTCAACTCTAAATATTATGTATGGAGTTTCCTCATATCTCTTAATTTTTCACACTTCCTTTTACTTCCACACTCTCTCAGTGTTTGCTACCACACCACATTCTATTCTTTCTAAGTCCTTTGGTTAGCTTGGCTTTTTGGAATGCTCTCTTCTCCAATTCCTCCCCTATATTTTCTCTTTCTTTGTCCAATCTCAACTCTAATATCACTTCAAAGTATAACTAAAGTAGTACTTTCTTCTTTGAGTCATGGCACATAATTTGCTTCAGAGTTGTTATCTGAAATTATATTGAACATTTACTCACATCTGCCTTTCTTTTACAGAGTATAAGTTCCTCATGGAGCAAAAACTTTCTCTGTATGACTCATGACTAGTGGGAATGTTATATTTTTCAGTGAAGAAAACTCATTATTTCATTGATGAGGGAAGAAGTCATAATAATGCTTAGTTTCCCTCTCTTTTCATTTCATATTATACCCAGAAAGTGATGTATATTAACTAAAATTGCCTGTAATCAAACTTTTAATGACCAATTGACACTTTATTTTAATACAGTTAACAAATTTATCCCTATTGAAAAACATACAATTTCTCTTTTATTGAATGAGTTAGTGATTTGTAATTCCCATTCTAAAAATGATCAATCATCTAAGCACAAACTAATTTGTTTTATAACACTTGTTACATGTTTCTAAAATTACTGTAAATTTCTAATTTAAAAAAAAATTACTTTCCTAGGTCTATATTTGTCTTTGTAAGGTTTTTACACAAATAGTGCCCTCTATCTTTATGTATTAGAGAGTCCACCAATTTTCTCCCAGGTTATATAATGCAGTCCATTATTTTATTTAGCCTATGGCAAAACAAAAAATGCAATTATATATCACAATTTATAGCTTAACTTAAAACTGCTGATTCATTTAGTTGCCAGATTTTGGGAAATGTTTGAATATGGGTTAAATATATTTCATTAATTTCTATTATATGTAGTTGCAAAAAATTAGAACTTCTACATAGAAATTATGTGCACTAATAGATATGGTTTATTTATTTTCATAAAATTGCTGAGCATCAACTGATACAAATAAGTACTCTTGTTGAAAAGAGGATCTTGGTTAGTCCTCAGAACCAGCTGAACTAATAAACTAACATGTCAGTGCTGTTCTCCCCAGGTCATTTTTTTCCCCTTTTATGCTGCTAACTTGTAGGTACTCTCATTTATTATAAATTTGTATCTGTGATACTGGTCAAATCATCTGAAAATCTAGATGCTTTGGACAAAGCAATAAACAGATGACCTAAATGGGATTAAATTTATACAAAGGAGCTTTCTCTACTTTAGTCCCAAAATCTGTTGGTGTTCAGCTTGGCGGTGTGATCAAAGCCAGTTATGTCTGGAACAGAGTAAAGACAAATTATGACTGCCTCACAGACTAAGTAATAAGCAAGTTCAGCAGGTATACAGAATTCTCATGGAAGCAGTGACATTTATGTTTCATGTTATGAAAATAGTGAGAGTGAATCTGGATGGTAAAATACCGAGTCATGCCAGAGTACTTGAGTCAGCTCTGTGTATGCCTGCTAGGGAGTTTTCCTTTGTTCTTTTTAGAGGCACTTGGCTTATTTTAATGGCTTTTCCTTGCATGGCATAATCACCAGCTATGTGATTAACCATGTCTAGTTTAGTTATTTCATCACATCAAAAGTAGTGTAAAATAGCTTTTCTGTTGACTGGAAAGCTGAATTTGGTGGTTATGAATGTACCAGACATCAAAGAGCTCTATTATACACAGACTACATGGAAGCAAGCCAGCAGCATTGAAAGTTTCCCCTCTATTGCTCCTTCCCGTAAGTGGAGTCATCACCCACTAGTTTGGAGAGAAAAAGGTGATTTCTATAATAATCCATTTTTGCACTCTATCCAAACAGGAAGGATGGTGACCAGCTGTTTTGTGTCTCCCATGAAGGCAGATAAAGAGGGGAAAATGTTCATATTTTAGCAGGATGACACTTTGTACTGGCTAAAAAAAGCACAGAAGAAGTTTCTTGCTCCAGCTTTACCTCTAGACAGTTGTATAATTATGATTAAACTGCTTAACTTCTCTTGAAGTATCAACTAGCTACAGCTAGTTGACATAGTCTGAGAAGTCCTTTGCAACACTAAGTCACATGTAATTTTATAACTCAAGCGAATGAGATGTCGATTCCAGAAAAATTAGAAATAGTATGTTTAACAGTGCTACAACAAATGGATATTTAAAAAAGTTTAGTTCTCACTGGACATCAAGTTTTCATATTGCTACTGTAGATTTATCTCAGTTTGGGTTCCACGTAACAGACCTGAGATGAGGATTCATGTGAAACATGATTTATTATAAAGTATTCCCTGGAAAAGCTGGTGAGGATATGAGGGAGTAAGGTGATGGGGAGAAAGAAGTGAAGCATTGTGTGATATGAGGCCAAGTGCTGCAAAATATTAATTTTCATTCAGTCTTCCAGAGAAGTTGAGACTCAGGTCATGTTTGAGAAAAAGATGGTAAGGAAATCCATAGAGGTGTGATAAGAAGAAATTACATTTCTTTAAAATAATAGTTCCTTCACAATTTTATTTAGGGGATGTAATTCTGACAAACAAGTAATTCTTCAGCTTGGGGATTAACTGCAGATTATACTGTCTCACCATTATCTACTTTACTGTATTTCAGAATTTTTTTCTGATGGCATATACCAACAGCTCTTACCGATATCATATAAGAGCAGTATGTCAACATCACTGTAGAATTTCCTGAAAACAAATGTGCTCTCTTTAGTTTTACATAAACTAAATATCAGAGAAAAGTATATTATCATACAACACATGAAATTAGCATTTTATATGCTATTATTCCTTTGGTCCCTAGAGACATGAAAATCTGGCATCCAAATTTACATGTTTTTCTTAGATAATATTTCATACAAAAGTTATGATATTTCAAACAAAAATTAAACAATTCAACACCTTTAATAGCATCTTTGTACCCCAAGACACTTAAAAATATCTTACAATAGACTATAAAAAGCTTTCCTAATAGGACTCATGAGAAAAGGACAGAAAAGATGCACTTTCATGCCTCATGATGACAAGCCAAGTCCCATTCATTGAATTTATCCCCAAAATTTTATTTTTCATCAGTTGTCTTTGCATTTGTATTATGAATTTGAAAAGTTGAATAGAATTTCTTCCCCTTTTGAGTTCTCCCCATCTTCATTTAATGTTCAAGTTTTGGACACTGGCATGAAAATACCCTTCTCCAAAATTCTTTAAACATAGCATAAGATAGTCACTTGAGAAGCAAGAGTTGCTAGTTAATTGCAAGGTGCAATTATATTCTGAGAGAGGAAAATATAAGGAGAAAATGACAGCAAGCGGGGTTAACTAGGATGCAAATGGATCTTACTATATAAAGGAGGAGGGGGGAAATGTAGGTATGTTGTTTTTAGATAAGTGTATTAAAAGGACAGGGTGCTGACTATTGGAGTTATTTTGTTGTTTGTTTAATAGTATTGCATCCAAATATACATTCATATGTAAATTATTTTTAACTCAAAAATGTTAAGTGTTGCTAGAGAAAAATCAGGCTATTTAACCTGAGGAGTTTTTATTAGATTAACTAAGATGAGGAACCTTGAATACATAGGATTTTGAACCACTAAGTAAATGGTGCTTCTGTTTTTCTCTCAGCTGTGGTGGTGCTTAGTGTCTGTGGTAGCTGTGGACTAGGTGCTTACTGGCTCATTTGTTGGGATTTTTGTTGCTGTTTGTAGTTTTTCCATTATAGACTTGTGTATTGATCAAAAAGAGGAGTGGCACATTTCATCAACTATAGTTCAAAGCCTATGAAGGAGGATGTGAAACAAATTTGGGTACTTAATAACTGAAAAATTATCTCAATGATTGACACCCCAGTAAAATCAACAGCAAAGAAAACTTTTATCATTCAATCAAGATGTGAATTAATTTTCACTTTGTCAAATATCAATCTCTTAGGAAGGTCCTTCAAAAACTAGATATCATTCTATAGATCCATAAATCAAATTGATTAATTATACCCTACTAACTATAGCATATATTTGTATATAACAGTGCTTGCAAAATTGATCTACTAAATAATTTTCATGATTTGTTCAGCAAATTCTGTGGAACTTAAAATTGTGTTTCAGAAATGGTTTTGTGAACATTACTTTTATTAAAAAGAATAAAATATTCCAATTTATAAATGTCTCAAAACAACAACATTTTTATATTGTTTTTAACTTTCTCTCCTATTCGTCTTTGGTGGCTGAATCTCAATGACCAACAGGCTTTTGTTCATAAAGAGTATCAGTTTGGAGGGGCTGAAACAGAGCAGAATTGCTAAGGGTTTGGGATGTATTTAGTGGTGAGGTAAAATATGTCTTAGTTGTTGATGAGTCCAGAGAGATTTGAAGGAAGAAACATGCCCGTTGTGCTAGGAGCATTATTCCATATCATATAGTCCTCACATCTTGCAGAAGATAAAAGGAATGCTCAAGCTATAAAGTTACTTGCCAGAGGTAAATAGCTGTCAGAATTCAATCCCAGGAGTTCTGACTCCAAAGCTTATGTTCTTTCCTCTATATCATTGTCTCCACTTCCATTTTTAAAAAAGGACTTCTTACTTTAAAATGTATTTAACTCTGCATTTTTAGATATGTTTGTATCCCTGAAACCAGGTGACAGAGGGTTTGTCTTCTTGAGGATAGTGTTTTATTCTAAGACATCAGGGGACCACCCTGCTCATATATTACTGTCACAAGTCATTGGCAGGTATACCAAGTTATCTTCTTTTTTCTGAAGCACACGGTGGGGAAAACAAAAGGCTGAGGCAAGTTAAACACAAGCAAGAGAGCCAGAAATGAGAAGGCAACTGTCAGAAGTATGATAAGACTGGCAAATGTAACAATTGAACAGAATGTGTTGAAAGAACATAAATTAAAGCTAATAGAAAGTATAGACAAGCAGAGGCTATTAGCTCTTTGGTACTTTACAAAAAATCAATAATATTTTGATTTTTTGGTGAAGAGAATTTTTAAATGGTCCTTTGATGACTTCGTAAGTTGTATGCGAAATTCTAGAGAGCATTGGTTCATATGATTTATGGGGACTAGGTATTATCATGTGGTACAGCAATATTGTTCTTATTCCAAACAAACAGGAAAATAACCATCTGAAAATTTTTCATCAGGAATCTTTTACTACCACAATGTTATACAACCAATGACCTCAGAGATAATCAGCTTAAGACAATAAGTATTTAATTAATATAAAAAAGTGCAAACTGATGGATGGTTTTGCTTATCTTATGGGAATTGTTAAAACATGGGGGCAGGGGATCGCCAACTTTTGACTCATCTCAGATAATTTGTTTGGAATAGTTTCTATGACTTGGCTCTATTCCTAATATCTTTCATCCTCAAGCAGGCAAACATTCAAGGTGAGGAGAGAATGCAGAAGCAGAAAACTCCAATATACAAGTGCCTTCCAAGTCTCTGCTTGTGTTATGCTTGTTAACATTGCACTGACCAAAGACCCATGGTCAAAGTCAAAGCGGTAGCACAAGCACTATACACAGATACCTGACACAGACCTGCACTCAGAAAGGGCACATGTCTGGGTCGTTTTATTGTAAAATGACGTAACACATTACTTTTGTATATATATTTTAGGTTTATGCTATGAATAAAACCAACCAACCAAACAACAAACATTGAAGCTAGAGAACATATATGTTGTAGTTGTTTTTTGTGAGAGTGGGGAGATCCAAACCAAGGATTCTGCTGATTATAAGACATAGTCTCCAAAACCAAATTAGTCCTAGTAGCAAGGGCACTGTAATTAATGTCTGAGTATGATAATGGTGAGTTACAGCTGAGAAAGTTTGAACTTATTCCCCTAAATCATATTCAACGTTGTAAACCAATGTTGCCTCAATTCTTTTTAAAAAAGAGAGAAATAAAAACATTTAAACTCTATATTATTTATATTCCAAGTTGAATTTTACAACTTTTCAGTTTCTGGCATTTCCAGATAAATCACATCATCTGCCAATGTGATTATTGATCCTCCTACCTTATTTTTATATTCTTTTTTAAAAAAGGTTTATTTATGCATGCAAGAGCTGGGATACAGGCCAGAGGTATGGGAGTGAGAAGATTCACCAGAAACAGAGTAGGGAACAGAACAGGCAGATAGACTGAAATACACTGCTGAGGGGAATAGCAGGTGAGATGGAGAGTCTGCTGCGCTATGTGGGCCACCTTCTAGGCCAGGGATTGAACTCATGCTACAGTGGCTGAGGATGCTTCACAGTGCATTGCTTAACCCACTGCACCGCCAAGGAGGCCCCATTTTTATATTCTCATATAGCTCTCTAATTTTTTAGTATCACTGACAAAATTTTCAGAAAAAAATGGTAATATTTGTGATGGAAAACACTTTTATTTTGTGTTTATTCAGTAAGGTTATTGATTGTGTTTACCAACTGGATATGTCACTAACTTTGGCATTAAAAGACACATCATTTTCCAAAAGTAAATATATGTGTATTTATATCTATATTTTTTTCTTTTTTTTATTAAAATATTTTAAAATTTACATATACTTGCCATCAATTGTAATCCCCATGTATTCCCCATCACCATCTCACCAGTGCACCA
>JAGFMF010011384.1:1455822-1495967 GCA_019455555.1 Galemys pyrenaicus
GAGCACGAGGAACTGGAGCACCAGTGATGGTGCACTGGTGAGATGGTGATCGGGAACACATGGGGATTACAATTGATGGCAAGTATATGTAAATTTTTTAAAAATTTATATTAATAAAAAAAAGAAAATAGATGATGAAATCTAGGATGTTTAATTCACATATGCAACCTGGGATGGGGAATGGGGTGGGAATTATAAATACTTTGACCTCAGGCTCCTCTTTTATTGTCCTGGAACAAAGAAAAAAATGGCATCTGGAGGCAAAGAACAAAGTGGAGAATAGTAAAGGGTAGTAGTGAATATAAGAAAAGACAACTAGAGATATTCAATGAGGTGGAACCATATGGCAGATCCCTCTATGGTGAAGGTGAGAATTTCATACAGTGCTGGAGTCAATTTGCCTCTTCTGGGACCAGACCACTAAGGATGACTTTGCATGTGACATTTATTATCCTGGAAACATCAAGGTGGACTAAGATTTGCTCTCACTTTCCTGTGGTATAAGGTAGTATATGAGAGTACACCTAGCTGAGAAGTAAATTTTGTTCAGGGGACACAGAGATTTACTAGGAATGAATTACATGATACAGTTCTAAGTAATGGAATACTTTATTTACAGCTGCACCTACTGCCAGCATTGTAACTCTTGTATTTGAGCCATCGGATGTGAATTCTGCAGAGCTGCAAGCTACTTGAGAACAAAGCAGTTGAGTTAGGGAGTAACTAGTTAAGTGATTAGATAGAAACACTTAGAATTAAAAACAAATTATTTCTAATAATTTCTCATTTTGAGAATGCCTATCTTATTGGAATAGGTTTCAGAGATAGGATGACATAGACTCAGATGATCCATTTAACTGTGAAAAAGACTTTTACTTGCTTCCCACCCAATAAAGTCTCTTTGGTCTCTGAAATCAAATGGAAAGCAAAAGTGAGTCAATTTTTTTGAGGACAGAGGTTAAATTTGCATGCTCCTAAGCTAACTATTTATGAGCAGGTGTGAAGAGTACGGATAAAATTATTATTTTTTTTTTTTACGGATAAAATTATTTACATCCTAAGTCTTACCTCTCATTAGCCCTCAAACACCATGACCCAGTCTATTCTTTGCCACACAGGCTTTTCAGAGCTTATATATTAATATCACAGATTTGTCAATATCCTTCCTAAGGCATCACTAGGGTTTTGTTGGGAGAGGGGAGCCTCAATCTATTTCTCTATCTTTTTGGGATATCTGGGTCTCCTTTTCCTTACTATTTTCTATTGATCTTAAATCAGTTTTGGTGGTTATTTTTGTTTTGTTTTGTTTCTAAGTGAATTCTACTGTCTATATGCTAATTATTGGCAAAAGTAGAGGAAAATTATTGATACTCAATATTTGATGGCACCACTTAACAAGCCGCAGTGACCTTTTCAATTTTTTTTTCTTAAATTCTAGAGGAAAATCCAAGGAAATCATGGGGTCATCAGGATGCTATTATCTAGGTTCTCTACCATATTTGTCTTTTTATACTGTAATTTTTTAAGAGTTAACACAGAGAGATAATAAAATTCAAATTCTATTACTTCACCCCAAATTATCTAATATTTTGAAAAATATTTCAAATAAACATTGGAAAGACTATTTGGAAAATGTCAATATTTTGAAAGCATACTGTTCCTTATGAGTGGTATTGATCTATTGCCCAAAATGTAACAAGGAACAGACATCACATCATCTGAAAGGACAATTTAGTAAACAGAAAAATACAAATAGATTTGCTCAGGCTTCAAGTTTTAGGCAAATAATTCAACATAATGATCACAAATATTTTTTTCCCTTTTCCAAAAACAACAAAAAAATCTACCTTGTGTTGACAGCACATATCAAGTTCAGTGAGAAAAGTTCAACCGAGCATTTTCGAGTAGTCATTGTTAAGGTGCTATGCAGAATTAAGACCACATACAACTCTAATGGTGTCTATTAATTTCCTAAGGCCTATTAAGTCTTGCAGACCAGGGAGAGCAATGCTATGCTAGTTAGCCACGCTTTATAGACTACACGTCTGGCTCTTTTACAACTACCGTCTCTAACAGAATGCTTTGTTCCAACTTAAAGAATTGAAGCAAGAATAACTCCTTTTTTTCTCCCCAGCTGAGTTTTGGCAAGTGTATTTTAAGTTACTTGCACACTAGGGAACATAACACTAATGAAACCATATGAAAAGTAATGTACCTAAGGAAAAGGTAAATGATAATAACCGGTGCACAACTTTTTATGACTTAGGCCTTTAAAATGAAAAGCACTTTCTATAACAATAAATGTTCTGTGTTATATAATGTTGCAATAACACACTAAATAACTGAACAATTGTAATTTTTCCTCACTGAAACAAAATGTGTTCAGAATCAAAAAATTAAATTTTCTTTTCCCCTCTATTGTTTTGATTATGCATGTATTAAGCATTGGCAGCCCCTTTACACACAATTATTGTCAAACTCCAAAAATAAATAGTTGAGGCACTCTTGAGTCATAAACCATTAATGGACATGTTTTATCATGGTACTAGTTTTAGATGAGAATCTTATATGTAAGTGGCTATAGCCTTTGGTTAGAGAAATGACCCTAGACTCATGTTGACTTCTGTTTGGGAAGTTGATGTTGTTCTATATATCAAAAGAAACTCTCATGATTCATGCAAAAGAGACTGTAGGTTGAATTTGTTGCTATTGAGATCTCTAATCGCTAATCTGTTGTGTGTGATGCTGTGAACCATCCTATAACCCTTCATTCTGCTACTAGAAATAAAATTTCTACAAAACATGCTATGTTATCAACAAACAAGCTCAAACCATTTAGGTCATTCAAAAAGGCATTGGAAATCCCTTCAATGCAGCCATCACTAGTTAAATTATCAGTGTGGTCTCGCTACATGACAGCTTATTTCATACAAAGCAATAATTTTCTTAACTACTATATAATCTTCAAAAAAATTTGGTGTACAAGCACATTCATATTATGCAAATTCAGTAGTATGAGAGGGCATTGGCCACCATCACTGTTTTTATCAGCATTTCTCACATATCCAAATAAACATATAATTTAGTAAAATAGCATTGTACTTTATAAAACACATTAAGGGATTAATTATCACTTGCAGTTCAGTCCTGCAAGTGTCTATAGTGAAATCCTGAAGTCATTGTTTCTTAATGTAGTCTGAGGTCATAACTATAAAAGATGGCTAAGGTCACAAGAAAATTGTTTGTTCTGAAGTCAGAAGAAAATAGTAGTGATTGAATCCTCTGTTTTTTATCTCCAGAGAAAAGTAACTCTCACTTTATACCAAACAACAGTATTTTTAATAAATGTAGTTCTACAGTCCTATTGCAATTTACATATTCCATGCTTTTGAAGAGTTTCAGAAAAGTCTAGCAAACTGTTACTCTTACATCAGTTTGTCAAATATTTTTAAATAACTGTTAAAGAGAAATACTTGCAAACTTATGTAGTTATGTAAACTAGGAATATAGTTATGTGTATATATAAAATCATGGATGTAATAAAAGAGGTAAAATCCACATCCTTTTCAATAATATTGAATAAAAGAATATCAATAAAAATTACAAAGCAGGACCATCACAAGTGGCACTCTTAATCTCAGACTCACAGCAGCCATTGTCAGCAAAGGTGTTTCCGTCTACCCAGACAGAACTCTCAGCCCGTATATCTCAATATGCTACTCCAATCAGCTATTTTAAACCAGGGTGGGTGAGTATTCAAGATGAAGCATTTTTGGCCATATCTATTCAGTGGTTAAAACTGTCTTTGATTTTTTTTTTATACCAGTTAGAGAAGATTCAATCCTTCATGACTTTATTTTTTCCTTTTTAAAATCACTATATCCATGAAGTTTAATACATAAAGTAAATTTATGTGTTCTTTTTTCTTCATTTATTCATATTTGACATTAATTGTGGTCCCCATGGATTTCTCACCACCATTTCACCAGTGCTCCATCACCTTAGTCCCTCATGCTTTGATCATATTCTGCTTCTGAAGAAATGACAGGTATTTTAACAATTTTAAACTATGACATCACAGAATGTGCTATGAGGGCAATTTTTTGGTATTAGAGGAAGAGAAGACAAATAAGTTTGCTATCTGTATTATAAATTTTTTAAAATATAAAATTCATAATGATTTACAAAGAAATAATATTATAGTCTTGGGCCTCCCTGGTGGTGCAAGGGGTTAAGTCTCAGCACTTTCAACCTGTCAGCAGCTACTGCAGCATGATTTCGATCCCCAGTCAGGGAATTAACCCACATGGTGCGACAGATATCTCCTGTCTCACCCTCTGCTCTACTCAGCAATGTATTTCAGTAGATCTGCCTGCTTCCCACTCTCTCTGGTGAATTCTCTTACCCCCTGCACCTCTGGCCTAAACTCCCATTCTTATATACATAAATAAATAATAATAAAATCTTAAAAAAGAAAGACTATTACAGTATTAATCATGAACTTCTTAAGGATTCGCCGTATGTTGAGAGGCTTTTAAGAACTTAATAACTTCTTTTCAATGTAAATAAGTTACAGTTCACATTCAAAACACACTTTGATATCATAATACTTCATTGCTTTAGTTTGCAAAATATGCATTTCTTATTATTGAGTTATATAATATTCTGTAGGCCTAAGACTGTGGTTCAAAAGTAATTCATTGAATCAAAACCTAAATTCTATAATCTTTTCCCTTGATGTGAAATTATTACTTAAATAGTAAGATAATTTTTAGTTATTAATATTTTTAAAATGTATTTAGTTATATATATTAATTTATGTGTCTGGAAAATCCTTTGGAACACATATGTCAAATATTGGAGCAACATGGCATAAAGAATCTTTGGGTACAGTTAATCTCTAAAATCCTATGATTTTAGCTTTGATCATTTATCAATTCGGTATTGGTTAATTGATGAGATCTTTATATTCTGGTATATTTTTGGAAAATAATTAGAAAACTGTATACTATGTACATATAAAGTTGATATTATACTTCTATTTTAATTTATGTAATAGTTCTTATCTCAGTATTTCCATAATACCTGATGTTTAGGGATCATGTAATCTATATCAAATGGCTATGGTATTTATTTTTATGCTAATATATGTTAAGGAGGTAGCTTGTTTGTTCTTTAGTGAAGAAAATAAGGAACAACACATGTTTAAGAGGCCTTCAGGCACTTGAGTGTGGATAATGGAGCTCTCTGTTAAATTTGAGAAATAGATAAGTAGTAACAATTAAGATGTGTTTATCTTGTCAGATTTGAGAAATTAAACCTACTATTTAGATGAGGCCCCTGGGAATCTAGAAATTATGTAAGAATTTATTTCTTTGCTAATACCAATACATACATAACATCATCTTTAAAAACTTAAAACACTGTGCATCTGCAACAAATCTACTTTGCACTGAAAGTTGTTTCAGATTAACTTAAATGAACATCTAATTACACAATGTGATTACCTTTGAAAATAACATCTATTATGGTACATAGTGAGATCTTCTTTAATATTACAGTTTTCTTCTTATCAAAGGGAAGAGGAAAGTAAGGAAGCAGATAAATTTTGAATAAACACTTGAAAAATGAAGAAATGCAAGTAGTTCACAACATATGAAGATCTTTTTAGCAGATGTTATCTTTAACATCTGTACTGAGGATATCACTTTACACCAACTACCACAGCTAAACTTAAAATACAGATAACACCAAATGCTGACACAGATGTGGAACAACCAGAACTCTTAGACATTGTTCACTGGAGTTTAAAGTCATTTCAGAAAATGTGTTGATAGGTCCTTTTAAAGGTAAACATATTTACCCTAAGTCTGAAATTCTACTTTTACCTGTCTACTCAAAAGGAAGGCAAACAAATGCCTGATGTCTTAAAGGAAGTAATGTTAAATGTCTTGGAGAAGCAAGAGAAAGGATTTTTGTGTTTGTTTTTCTTTTTCTTTTTCTCTAGTAGGTCTAGTAGATAAAGGCAAGTGTGGCTCATTAGCCAGTTCTGAGATTTGCTTGGGCTATGAGGTTCATGCATTCATGGTGATTTGATCTCCTCTATGTTCATCTCCTTTGTTTCTCTATGCACTGACTCCTCATTACTATTCTTTTTTGATGTACATATTAAACACATGTCTGGTATGTCCTCACACTTGATTGTTGTTTTTACACTCATAAAAAGGGTGAGTTAATGTTACCTTCTCTACCAGTCCTTCAGGAACCATATTAATGGGGTTATTAAGTTTCCTGATCAGGATATTAAGCTCAAAAAGCAGCTGATGGAAGGAATTAGTGACTAACCATTTTCTTAATTGTTCTTCATTTTCTCCCTAACTTAAACTCTCTTTTCCTTTTTTAAAAAACCTAATTTTATCATGTTTTTTTGCCTTTCATTTGTGTTTTCTCCATAGAATTTTATTCATTTATTCTTTTATTTTCTTTCCTTGCTTTTTTGTTTGAATTATAGTTCAATCTGGCATTTCTTCACCTTGTGGTTATTTCTTCTCCATAGTTCCCTTCTTCAGGTTTATTAAGTTCTTTGTTTTTTAAAAAGACCACACTATCATCAGAGCCCTCAAGGGTTATCTTCTTCAGAAGCAAACTGAAATAAGGATATGAGTACATAATATTTATTTGAGAATAGATTCCAGGAAGAATCAGTACGGTTTGAGGGACATAGATGAGAAAGACAGAGAAAGAAAGAGAGACAGGGACAGAGAAGGGTTGAGATGTTATTCTGGTGTCCTAGGAAACAACACAGAACATTCCTCAGCAATAATATCAACTAAAGGATAAGGAACATTGTATATTCATTTACAAACTTCTGTTCTTCACTGGTTGAAGGCTATTTCCAGGAGTGTTAACTCTCTACTCCACCTCTCGGTACTCCCAATCTGACTCATTTGTGAGTGGATTGTGCTTCTGTGCATAAAGACAGAGTCTTAGATGATAAAGGGACGAAGCATTGACATGCATTACAGAGTGGGCATTGAGGGCTCTGACAGGGCACTGCTAGCATCTGCCAGAATAGCCTTTCAAGTTCACTTTTTATGGCTGAATGTTTACTACTTTATAAATCAACAGATAGATAACATTTTGAAAGATACTTGAGGAACATGGAAATGAAACCAATGGTAGAATGAAAAAAGCTCAACTGTGTTTCTCTATTTTTTTTTCCTGATATGCGAATACCAAGACACATCAAGACATTTGCATCTACTTGTAAATACATGAAAATGGATATTTTGGTTATGCAGGTGAACAGAAATTGCACATAACTATATTGAAGTGTTTTGACACATTTCCAAACATGTAATCAAGTTTAGTTGCTTTCCATACTACCTAATTTGTTTTCTCTAGTCACTTTGTTACTATTACTTTTTCTTGGCATGGCCACAGTTCAAAAAACCCTAGAAGAATATTAAATGTCTAAAAGTAAAAACTGTTCCATAGTTTTTATGCTAACACTGCATTAACCATGATAGAATATTGTTAAGTCAAAATTTGTTTCCCCCCCTTTCTAAAATCATACATGAAAGACAATCTAATTAAATCACATAGAATTGAGGCTTCAATGAACTTGTAAAAGCTCCCTTGGAAAAGCTTTGAATGTTTACTTTATATAGACTGTGCAAAGCTCATGAATCTTTCCTTCTTAGTAGTCCAAACCTCAAATTGAATTAAAGACCCCATATTAAGAAGTCTTGTTTCACCAAAGTAAATATGAATAAGACTTGATTGCTAGGTCTGATAGTTATCAGAGTTTTGGAGAAGACCAAATCATTTTATATTAGGGTCCTGATTCATTTAAGTGAAGAAGGGTTCAGTTTATAGTACCTCCACATTCAGTATTTTGATCTCGTAGTCATATGCCTTTCTAGAGTTTGTTACAGTGGATTATGATTCTTTTGTGCTGTAACTGAGGAATTACTCCCTTAGTTTTCAGTCTCTGCCTGTCATCACTCCATGGTTCTATAGTACTAGGAGTCTTTCCATTTCTGAAACATGCAACTTTTCATCTACCACTGTTCCAATGAAGACCTAGGCGATACCTATGGTAACCCCAATGGCATTCAGAGATGTGAAGGTACCAGTGATGGATACAGATCAGCTTTCTAACAGCTGTGTAAGAGAAAATACATCAGTAATGCATTTTGAAGTGACTCAAACTGTCCTTGATAATCCTGACTTTTTTCTGAATTTCATCTGCAACAATTTGCTTCTTTACCCCCTTTATCCATGATTTATTAACTGCAGAGGAATAAATTAAATCTTCCCTCTCAAATAGTTTTAAATGAGGTTTTCTAGATTTTGAAGCTTCTGTTTTGTTCAACAACTTCCTGTAAGTACTCATTTCTATACCACCATTTTGGTGATGGCTTCCTCTCTGCATGTCCCTAGCACCTTGCAGTAAGAAAAGAGTGCTCCAGTAGGTAATGCACTGTGACATGCAGAAGCCTCAGGATCCCTGAGCCAAAGAAAAAGCTAAATATCTACACAAGCAATCTCCATTGAACCCAAATATGCACAGGACTTTTCTAACCTGTGTGATATACTGACAAATGCGAGAAAAATAAACTTGGGTTAATCAAGCTTGTAGTCTATTGGAAATGAAATTTTTAGTGTTATGAATAGATGAGTGTTTCAAAGACAAAGTGAAAGTGTTATGATGTATTTCACCTATGGATGAGAATCTGAGCAGATCTAAAAAGAGAGCTTCCCAATTATGTGAAAGGTGTGGTAAGTTATTGCCTCGACTCAAAATAACCTATTGAATGTGCATTAATTTTCAGATATATTACATTTATTGCCTAAAATATAAACATTTTAAATGGGTTGCTCAGTTAAAATTGATCTATATAAAATTAAGCTTTTTGTTTTCAAACTTTTACTTTCATGATATATTTTATTATTTCTTCATTTAATCAAAAAGTTTTATGCCTTTTTCAAAATGCTTATACATATAATAGGCTTAATATACTTAGCAAAAACCTTATAAGTATGTTAATACTTAATAGCTGAAGTTTCATCAAGCATATATCTAAGATAAATATGATTAAGATTGTAAATTGCTGCAAATAGATCATTATTCTTTTTCTATCTTTCCCTTACATAAAATACATCCCTTAAATGATTCCAGTCAGTAGTGAATTTAATATATATTAAAATTCAATAGATACAAACTCTTCACTGATACAAATCAATATTTCAGTCCCTTTGAAAACTAGGGTTTGGATTTCCTTAGGACATCTAAAACACTATATAAAACTTTCCCCTCCTACTTTTGTCCTTAAGTGTTTAAGCATTTATTTACATATTTAATCTTTAACCCAACATGCACTTATTAGAGTCAGCTAGAAATTGTTTAATAAATTATATACAAAGAGGATGCAAAATAATGCTTCCATTGTCATATGCAGTGATGCAGTAAGATATAATATTCACCATTTTAATGATACTTGTCATACTGTTTTAATATTGTTCTAAACTGTTTTTTCAAGCATTTTAATATATTTCATTCTTTGCATGTTACAGTTGCACACTGAAACTACTGAGTAAAGGATGCCATTTTGAAAATATAAAAAATAAATAGAAGTTCAATTACATCACATTTGATTGTTTCCAGATGTCAGGGAACAAAACATTTCAAGGGATCTAAAAGAACACTATCATGAGGAGTGCCTTATTCAACATGCCATCAATAGCATTTCTTAATGTTTTAATGGTACAAAATGTTTGAATGATCACTAGAGATACTTTATCAAATTTATTCAGAAAACCACTCAATTATTACTTTGGTTTCTTTTCAGGAAATTGAAACACATTTCACCAGGAAACTGAAAATTATATTGCCTAAATAACAGTAAAGGTAATATCATATAGCTAAATATAAAACTATTTTAACATAGAATTATCTCACACAAGGAATCTCTTAAGTAATAAAATATAAGGATGACATTTTTAATGTACCAAACTGGTATTAAAAAATCCAGTACATACAAGAACCCCAAAAGAGTTGATAAAGTAGAGCCTGTCCCGTGACCACAGCTGGAAGCTGCAGACTAGGCTCCCAGCGGACGGGGAGAGAGTGGCACAGTGCACACCAGTACCGAATTTGCCACCTGGATGTGCCCATGCAAGTAGAAGGCCACCTGAAGGTCTGGGGGACCTAGGAGCTCACTGGATGGGCGCCATCTTCACAGAACAGGGGGCCTTGGATACCGGGCCACAGACAATCTTGGTGAGTCTGAATCCCCCAGCTCAAACACACTGAGTCGAGCTCAGTACCTCTCCAAAGCCAGGACACCTGTGCACCCAGGACCCACACACAGATGGGGGAACGCCCCAAGAATAACCCGAAGAGATGCCTGCCAATACCAGCAAAACATTTTCACAAACACAACAAATTAGAAAACAGACAACAGGGAGAAGGAAAAATATAAATAACCAAGTAAGCCCACAGTGGAAAGTCACGCCACAAAGAGAAAACCAAATGCAAGAATCCAATAACAGTGATACGGAAGATATGTTCAGCCTATCAGAAAGAGAATTCAGAATCATCACGAAGCAAAACCAGAAAGAGCAACAAAAAATAATTGATGAAATGAGAACGTTAATGAACTGAAGAATGAAAATGAGTCACTGAAAAAGAAAGTGGAGGAACTGCAGGAATATAAGGAAAGCAGTGGAAACAGAATGGATGAAGTGGAAGAAAGAATCAGTACTCTTGAAGGCACAGAAATACAAAGAACCAAAATAGAAAAGGACAGGGAAGTGCAAAGGAAAAAAATGAAGAAACGTACGAGATCGCTCAGACACGATTAAGAAAGGAAATATAAGAATTATTGGAATTCCAGAGGGGGCTGAGCAAAACAGAAGAAATGAAAATCTATTTAAGGAGATACTTGAAGAGAATTTCCCATACTTAAAAAAGGAAATGAAAATCGAAATACAAGAAACAAGACACACCCTGAATTTCTATGACAGAAAGAGAAATACAGCAAGACACATAATAGTAAAGCTCCCAAGAATCCTGGACAAAAAGGCAATAATGAAACTGTCAAGGGGGAAGAAACAGCTAACATATGAAGGGAAACCCATCAGACTAACATCAGACTTCTCTGAAGAGACACTACGAGCAAGGAGGGAATGGAGGGACATATTCAAAAAACTGCAGGACAACAATTGCCAATCATGGGATTCTCTATCCCACGAAGCTTTCCTTCGTATATGAAGAAAAAATATGGACTTTCCCAGACAAACAGAAACTCCAGAAATTCAGCACGACCAAACTCCCACACCAAAAAATACTGCAAGAAGCAGTAAAACCAAAACCAACAGAAGAATGAATAGGAGGAACAAAATAAAGGAAAACAAAACACAAAAAGACAAAATGGTAAGCACAGGTGCCAGCATATCAATATTAACTCTAAATGTAAATGAACTAAAATCAGCAGTATAAAGGCACAGAGTAGCCGGCTAGATTAAAAATTACAAGCCAACCTTCTGCTACCTCCAGGAAACACATCTAACCACAAAAGACAAACATACACTGAAAGTAAAACTAAATAAAGAAGAAATAGAACTCCTAAGTGGGCCGATTATGAGCAGTGAGATTGAAGCAGTAATCAAAGCACTCCCTAAAAACAAAGCCCAGGACCAGACAGCTTCACAAATGAATTCTATCAAACATTCAAAAACAAACTAGTATCTATCCTACACAAGCTCTTACAAAAAAATGAGGAAGAAGGAATACTACTGAATACATTCTATGAGCCAACATTACACTAATACCAAAACCAAATAAAGACAACACAAAGAAAGAAAACTATAGGCCAATCTCTCTAATGAACACCAATGCAAAAATCCTCAATAAAACCCTAGCCAACAGAATCCAACAATGCATCAAAGGGATAATACATCACGACCAAGTGGTATTTATCCCAGAGGCATAAATATGGTTCAGTATCCAAAAATCAATCAATGTAATCCAACACACCAACAAAAGGACTGACAAAAACCACATGATCATATCTATTGATGCAGAGAAGGCATTTGACAAAGTCCAACATCCATTCATGATGAAGACTCTTGAAACCCTTGGGATAGAAGGAACTTATCTCAACATGATAAAAGCTATATATGAAAAACCCACAGCCAATATTATCCTCAATGCTGAAAAACTGAAAGCATTTCCTTTAAGATCAGGAACAAGACAAGGATGTCCACTCTCTCCCCTACTATTCAACATAATACTGGAAGTCCTAGCCAGAGCAATAAGACAGGAAAAAGACATACAAGGCATCCAAATAGGGAAAAAAGAGGTAAAGCTATCACTATTTGCAGATGATATGATAATATACTTGGAAAAACCTAAAAGCTCTACAGAAAATCTAATTAAAACAATCAGCCAGTTTAGTAAAGTAGCAGGTTACAAGATCAACACACAAAAGTCAGTAGCCTTGCTATATACAAATAACCAATAAGTAGAAGGAGAAATCAAGAAAAATATTCCTTTCACAATTGAGGCCAAAAAATTAAATACTTGTGAATAAACCTAACAAAAGAAGCAAAAGACCTATATAGAGAAAATTATAAAACACTATTAAAAGAAATAGAAGAAGATATGAAGAAATGGAAAGATATCCCCTGCTCATGGTTAGGAAGAATCAACATTATCAAAATGGCCATTCTTCCAAAAGCAATTTATAGATTCAATGCTATTCCAATAAAAATCTCAATGACATACTTCAAAGAAATTGAACGAATATTGATGAAATTCATATGGAGACACAGAAAACCTCGATTAGCCAAAACTCTCCTGGCTAAAAAGAAGGGGATTGGAGGTATCACACTCCCAAACTTCAAACTTTACTACAAAGCAAGAGTAATTAAAACAGCTTGGTATTGGAACAGAGACAGACACACAGATTAATGGAATCGTATAGAAAGCCCAGAAGTAAAACCACACATATATGGACACCTGATCTTTGACAAAGGAGGAAAGAATATGCAATCGAATAAAGACAGCTTATTCAATAAGTGGTGCTGGCAAAACTGGTTGGCCATATGCAAGAAAATGAAACTAGACCACTACCTTACACCATGTACAAAAATAAGCTCAAAATGGATAAAAGATCTGAATGTAAGACCTGAAACCATAAAATATATAGAGGAAAACACAGGTAAAATGTTGCAAGACATACATCTCAATAGTGCATTCAAGGTGACAGTCCCCAAAGCAATAAAAATGAGAGAGAAGATAAACAGGTGGGTCTACATCAAGATAAAAATGAACTAAATGAACTAAAAGGACTGCAAAGGAAACATTAAACAGAACAAAAAGAAACCCCATGAATGAGAAAAAAATCTTTGCACTCCACACAACAGACAAGGGTCTGATCACAAAGATATACAAAGAACTCATAAGACTCAAGAAAATCAAAGCAAATGACCCAATCAAAAAATGGGCAGAAGAACTGAAAAGACACTTTACCAAAGAGAATATACAAATGACCAACAGGCATATGAAAAAACACTCAGCATCCCTTATAATCAGGGAAATGCAAATTAAAACCAAATGAGGTACCACCTTACACTGATAAGAATGGCACATATTAAAAAAACCCAACAATAATGTTGGTGAGGGTGTGGAGAAAAAGGAACTCTACTACACTGCTGATGGGAATGCAAGTTAATCCAACCACTATGGAAGGCTGTATGGAAGTTCCTCAATCTAGTAAAAATAGAGTTACCATATGACCCAGCAATCCCACTCCTAGGGATCTACCCAAAGGACATAAAAACACCAATCCAAAAAAGTACCTGTACCCCCATGTTTATTGCAGCACTATTTATAATTGGTAAGACCTGTAAACAACCCAAATGCCTAAAAGTACAGGACTGGATCAAGAAGATATGGTACATATACACAATGGAATATTATTCAGCAATCAAAAATAAAAAAAAAACTGGGGACATTTATAGAAACATGGATGGAGCTAGAAGGAATTATATATACTCAGTGAAACAAGCCAGAAGGCAAGAGAAAAATATCAGATGGCCTGCTTTTAGGAGGAATGTGAAAGAACAACAACAACAAAAAAATAAAAAAGAAGAAAACAAAAACAAACAAACAAACAAAAAAACAAGAGAAAGCTCAAGGAAATGGGCAATCACAAACAAACAAATAAAAACACAACAAGATCAAAAGATCAAAGATAAACTCTAGGGATCATGGGGGTGGGCGGAGGGAGGGGAGGGCAAAGATGAGGATGAGGGCATAAAGAGCACAAGGGACTGAGGTGATGGTGCACGGGTGAAATGGTGGTGAAAACCCCCTGGGGACTACAAATGATGTCAAATACAATTAAATCTAATAAAAAAAATCCAGTACAACATTCACAAGGGTATTTGCGTACTTCAGATCAATGTATACTCTGGAGGAAAAACTGTATGTAGAGTTAACCATTATTATTATTATATTTTTATT
The DNA here is from genome assembly GCA_019455555.1 of Galemys pyrenaicus. Classification (NCBI taxonomy): domain Eukaryota; kingdom Metazoa; phylum Chordata; class Mammalia; order Eulipotyphla; family Talpidae; genus Galemys; species Galemys pyrenaicus. The sequence continues at coordinate 1,470,359 of JAGFMF010011384.1, forward strand.
ATTCATGTCCTGTTTAGAGCATAATTGATAAACTACAGTGGAATAGTAATGTTCATTCATTCCCACTACGTTCAACACAGAATTTACTCTGGTTTCTTCAGGAAGGCCATTTTCAGAACTTACTGAGTGTCAATTCTGCAATGAATTCATCCAATGAGAATTTTTTCAGTTAAATATCATATTTATTCTGCATCCCCTAAACATGTTATTTTTATGTTTTGGAAGTCCCATTTAATTCTTCCTATTTCCCTGCAGATACATAGTTTCCAAAAATTATTTTAAGAATGTTTGTAAGTGCTTGTTGGAACCATTTTATTGTAGCTGCTTAAAAACTCTCATTTGATTATTCCAACATTTGTGCTTGCTTGATATTAGAATGTGTTAATTGCCTTTTCTCATTTGAGTAGAGTTTCCAGATTCTTGATGTGAAGAGCAATTTTCAATTGCTTCTAGAGAATTTAAGTATGTTGTGAGAGTATTTTTCCCACTTAAACATTCTATCAGTCACTCAAATTAATTTCAGAACATACATAATGTATACTTTTGTACATTTTAGTTCAAATGTCAAGTTAGTTTTCCAAATCTTTGCTGTGTTAATTCTAGTGTGCCTCACTTGTAAACATACAGGACTGAAACCTTCAAAGTATTCCATACTGGGATGCAGTTACCAAGCCTCTACTATGCCATTTCTGGTTGTTTTCATACATGGGGTTACTCAAGTTCTGCTCAGGATTTCATACAGAGAATTAGAAAATCCTTTTTCTAACTGCTCCCTTTCCTTAGTCTTCCCTCCACTATATACTTTAGATGGGGAAGGGTAACTCTGCTTCATTATTTGGGGCAGCGATGTTGAGCTTGCATAGTTAAAATAGGAAATAATTTACCCATCAAGTCAGATAAAGGTTGGATAATTCTACGACAATTACTGATACAGGTATTTACTACTCTCAGGTCAACAACAGAACACTTTCACCTCCATTTCGCACTTATTAGGAACATATTCCTTTGATTTATACTTTTAAATCCAACTATTAAGCCTTTATTTGTAAAAGATCAGTTTTGCATTTACTAATTAATGCAGCCAACTCATGAATTTGACTAAGAAAATCAATAATCCAAAAGTAATAGTCAATATACACTAACAAATAGAATCTATGTGTGTCTAATTCAGTTTGACAAGTTTATTGAATGTTTTATTTGTATTATTTTATGTAAATGTATAAAACAAATATTTATATTCTTTGAAAATAGCAAAATACCCACATTTATGACAAAAAATGTGAGAGGTCTTTATAAAAATATTAAAAAATAAAAACATATTTATCTTACAACACTGAGATTTCTAATCCTTAGAACTGCCATTAAGAAAGGTTTGTTCTCATTCAAGATTTGAAATATAAAATATACTAAAAGTACATCTTAATATTAAACAGCTTGATTAGTAACAATGATATGTTGCTTTCCATTAATGCAGGCATCCTCACCATTTAAATATAGAAACTTCTCAGCATTTCCATGTGTCCATCAAAAGATGGAAATTTGGATCGTTACTATAAACTCCTTCCTAAAATAATTTCCCTCTTAATCAAAATTACATTATTCAGAGGTAACTCTGCCTGACATTCCCATTTTATCCTATTATTAGTGGATATACATTTTAATTTTCTGACTTTCGGACTATAATCATTACTTTAATGATATTCATCAGTCAGGGAAGTAATGCAAAGTGTATTCCTTACAGTTGTTTCCCCTCTTGTGTAGGACTCAAGATATACCAAACACTATCTATTATTATTTTGATATTTAGCAATAATAGAGATCTACAGCATTTCAAACTTATTGGTACCATTGCAACCATCTCTCTCTTGGATCTGCTATTGATAGAGAACACTACTAGAGACTTTATCTCTGGTACATACACCTTGATTGGCTGAGCCTGAGGTTTACAATTAAAAATGTAGAGCTGTGATTGGCAGCATAGCCATTACTGGGGAATGTGTTAGAAATGTAGACTCTTAGGTCCTACCCTATAGCAAATAAATCCAGAATTTACAGTTTGATAAAACTACCAGGAGATTTGCATTCACAGAGAGTTTGAGAGTCACTGCCCTTTATAAAATTTCCATCAATAATTTATTTTGAATGTGAAATCAATCAATAACTATTTTTATGCTTTCCCCCCAAGCACAATTGTACAAATATATGTGAACACTTACAGTATTCTAGGTCTGTGGTTTGTGCAGGAAATCAAATAACAACATTTTGGGTATATCATGTTTTATGGTGATAGATAGGACAATAAAATCACATATTAAGAAATGTAGGATGCTTCTGACCCTCTCCAACCACACCAGTAACTATCTGAGTTTAATTATAATGAAAGTCATATTGTTTAGATCTCAGATATGAAGAGAATTAAAGCTGAGTGAACAGCTATGGACACCATTTTAGAGTAGCATCCAATGTCATTAAAAATTGAATCTCAGTCCTCCAATCTGTGAAAGAGAGATGTGACTCATAAACATAATATACATACTTTTTGGCCTTTTTTTAAAAAAGATTTACTTATTTATTTATTTATTTAGGAACTTGGGTACAAGCCAGAGGTACAGAGGTACAGGGGGTAAGAGGATTCACCAGAGACAAAGTGGGGAACAGAACAGGCAAACAGATTGAAACACACTGTTGAGGGGAGTACACTGTTGCACCATGTGGGTCAGTTCCCTAGCTGGAGATCAAACTTGTGCTGCAGTGGGAGCAGATATCTTCATAGTGATGAGGCTTAACACCTTGCACCACCAGGGAGGCCCCAATTTTTGCTTTTAATTAAAAAGTATATTAGAATTCCTTCTAGATGTTAGATTTCCAACTGAATTAAGGAAAAGTAACTCACATGACTGAATATTCCAATTGTCTTATTTGTTACTTGTTTTATTTTGCTCAGTTGCCCATGATTGCTTTAGAGGGCCAAGATATGACATAAAACATTTTTTCTCTCTTTTACCTCTCTCTTTTCTCCTTTAACCAACCTTCCCTCTTTCTCACTCCTTCAGACCTATCTATTCCTGACCTACTTTTCTCAGTTCTGCCTCCTTTCACTCATGTTGATTTTATTCTCAGATGAGGACTCTAACCTGGGAGACACAGATGACTTTAGGAAGTTCCAAGTTTGTCTAGCTTAAAAACTTTAATCTCACTGAAAAACCCTACCTGGATCCTTTGTGGAATGTGTGTCAACAATTAAATATGAGTACCAATATCCAGAAAATAGAGGCTCCAGAAACATGCTTATTGTGAAAATAACCAGTGTATTTCTGTAATCACAGGTAGCTAGATCATAGTCATAGTCAATAAAATGCAAGATGTCATCCAAAAAGGAAAGATTCAGAAAAGTTGTAAATGTTTGAGATGGAACAAGAGAGAGTGCTAACTTCAGCTCAGGATGCCATGTTGGCATCAGTGGCAAGAGTTGTTGAAGGATTCATTCAACCTAAAGATGAGAATTCTTGTTTTATTCCTATATCTGCTGAGACATTTTGACTTCAAACCTCTGGTGCCAGACGGTGTGTGATCCATGGTAGACCTCTCTTCACATATTCAAATGTTTGGGTTCTATAAAGCCATGCATATTGGGCCCAGGTGCCTTATACTTCCAGGAGTAAGATCGCTTTCTTTTTTTTTTTTTTGTAACTGGCCTCCACTTTCTCATTTCCAGACCTAGATGAAAATATGCTATGCCCTGAATGTCCTGAGAGGAATAAGAAGATGATGAAAAGATTATTTGCAATGGGGAAGGAGATGTAACTTTGTTTAAACACATCAAATCATTCCTTTGGAGTGGGCATGTCTTAATAAAGAATGACTGATGGAGAGCCCACAGTGAAATCGAATTGCATCCAAATTACTATAGTACTGTGTCCTAGCTATCCTCAGTGTTGTCTGATGCTCTACATTACATATATAAATGTCTATACTTGAGGTTTGCCAAAAATTGACTGTTACTGCTGCATCAATTACAGAGCAATATTGAATACATTTTTTAAACTAATAGATTTTATTATAATTTTAGCAGTTTTAGATTTTCAGCAAAATTTAGCAGGAAGCAGGGTTCCAATATCCATTACCCACACCCACCATTTCTCCTGAATATCTTGTTGAAGCTACATTAACCCATCATTGTCACTTAAAGTCCACAGTTTAAATTACGGTCATTCTTTGTGTTGTACATTCTCTGGGTTTTCTCAACTGTGTAATTGTAACTCATACCTAAGAGTTTCACTGCCCTAAAAATCACTTTTACACCACCTGCTCAACTCTCCCTTCACTCTCATCCTTGAAAACCACTGCTTATTTTATTGTCCCCATAGTCTTGTCTTTCCCATATATCATAGAGTTGACATCTTAAAGCATGTAAGCTTTTCAGATTGGTTTCCTCCACAATATGCATTTAACTTTCTTGTTACCCCATGAATTACAAGCTTATTTTTTTTATCACTGACTAACACTCAATTGTCTGGATGTATCACAGATTTGTTTAATTATTCACCTATAAAGACTATCCTGATTGTATAACAAAATTATTTCTGAAATATACTCTAGCTCTAAAATTGTATGGTTTATATGTATAGAAACAAGATCCATAGCATATGATATCAAAAAATAAAACTCTAAGATCCTCAAGTCATAGTTTAGAACAAACTATTCTATACAATTAGGCCTCCTCCAGAAGGAGGAGTAATCACCTATGTTCCATTGCAGGCAGCACTATGCAACTCTTCTCATACTGCTAAATAATTCTTCCCTTTTAAATAAAGTAAATAAAACATAACTATTATTCTCCATATTACTTTCCCCTGATGACAAATTTGAGAAACATCTACAAATCTCTGAGGGATACTTGAAGTAGTTGCCATGTCCTTGTCTGTAAGAAAGAAAGAAAGGTGGGTTGCACTTGATACTCTAAGTTAACATCTTTCACCAAGGGTATAGAAACAAGTTTATCTTTTATTACCCTTTGGTTCACATCAGGGGAGATGATATAAAAATAATTAGAGAGGAAGAATGCCAGTATCACCAAGAGCATGACAGAGGAATTACATGTTTGCTCCTTACATGTTTCTTTCATCTTAAAGAAACAGACATTACATTCAGATATTTCCGTGGCTTGGGGTGAAACTGGAATATCCTTTGGACATCACACACCAACATAGACAGCATAGAGTGATACAGAGGAAAATGATTCTTTATTGAACAGGAGGCAGCTGTAGAGTAACACCCAGAGGTGGCAGTCATAGGTAAGGAATACATACAGCAGGGATGCTGACTGAGCAAGGGGCTTGGAGAACTGAGAGATCAATGTCTATTGTCCAGTGAACAATGTGAAGACACATACCCATTCTCAAAGGGTAACACAAACAGAGGAACAGCAGTGCTTCACACCACCTGTGAAGCACTTCCCCCGTAAGATCAGAGACTGTGCTCTCAGCTATACCCCCACTCCACCAACCCTCAGAAACACTTACCTTGTGAAACACACTGACGGTGCACAGACTGCAAGTCTTCTATCAAGAACATCAGTGAAAAGGGCTATTGGTAGCTCTACAAACAGGAACCAGCCCTTCCACTCCCTGTACATTCACATTAGTGGTTAGACAACTTTCAGTCCCCTCTGATATGCTAGTGACTCAATAATTACAAAAACAGGTCACAGGGGCCTCCCTGGTGGCACAGTGGGTTGAACACCACACTCTGAAGCATCCATGGGACAGCAGCACAAGTTCTATACCTGGCCAGGGAGGGGATCCACATAGTGCAGCAGACCTCTCCTGCCTCGCCGGCTGCTCTTCTCAGCAGTGTATTTTGGTAGATCTACCTGTTTTACTCCTGGCTCTAACTCTGGTGACTCCTCTCACCTCCCACAACTCTGGCCTGTACCCCAGCTCTGGGGTACATAAATAAATAACTCTTTAAAAAAAATAAAAACAAAATAAACAGGTCTTAGTAGTTAGGGAACCCTGCAAAAATCTGTAGGATTCTCTTTCATATATGATGCAATGGGCTAATATTCAAGATGTACAAAGTCCTCATACAACTCAGCACAAAGAAAGTGAATTTCCCAATCAAAAAAAAAATTGGGCAGAATAGATACAAGAGATACTTCTCCAAAGAGGACATACAAATGGCCAATAGGCAAATGAAAAAATACTCAATATTACTTCTTATAAGGGAAATGCATGTCAAAACCACAATGAGATAACACCTCACACCTTTCAGAATGGCTGATATTAAGTAAACTAGGAACAGTAAGTGTAGGCAAGCATGTTGTGAGAAAGGGACACATATACACTGTTGGTGAGAATACAGGCAGATACGCTTCTATGGAAAACAGTATCACAGTTTCTCAAAATATTAAATAGATCTACCATATAATCCAGCAATTCCAATCTTAGGAATCTGCCTAAATCATGCAAAAACACTAATCCTCAGGTATATGCACAATCCTTGGTTATTTCTGACATTATTTACAATAGTCAAGTTATTCAAACGATAAAAGTGTCCCATGACAAGGAGTAGCTTAAGATGATGAGGTATATATACCTATTGGAATACTGCTCAGCTATATAAGTAAGTCATCATTTGGTACAACATGGACAGAAATGGAGGGGATTATGCTAGGTGAAATTGTATTAATAATCTTACATTTGTATATTGTTAGAATTTTTTCCATATTAGTGTAGAAGCTTATAGTTTCAGAGACAATATTATCATTTAAGAAAAAGTAAATCTCTGAACCCAGTCCACCCAAGAATATTAGGAATTAAATAATCTTAACAAGGTATCTCAAGCCCACTAGTTCATTAGGACAAGAACTCCAAAAATTTAAGCTCCTTAGGTTATCTCTATACTTCTGAAAAGCCAAAATTGATTATTATGGGACAAACCACTTCTTCCTTTTATGTTTTAGACAAGAATTTCAATCAGGGTAGCTTTTTAATCACTCCAAAGTCCCACCCATATACAGTGTAAAGACTGCTTCTATCACATCCCCAGTCAAGCCTACACTAAAGCATTTCGTTGTAACATTCAGGTACCTATTCTGAAAGGTACTCATGATAAAGAGTACAAATCTTACCCAAAAAATACTGATCCTCACTCTCACTAGCTGGGAAATGTTGCCCAAGAAACACATTCTTTCTGTCATCCATAAAATGAGGAGATAAAAATAGAATAATTGGGAGTGGGAGGGACTATCAATAGATCAGGTTGGATAAAGAACACATGGACTTTGGATGAGGACTTTGGTGGTGGGTACAGTACAGTGACTATGCCCGAGAGAGGAAATGCTATACTTATAAAGAGCAAACGATTATGTAAACCAATAGTATGTCAATGAAAAATTAAAATAAATAAAATAATGAACTTTGAAGGAGCTCTGAGCTCTAAAACTCAAGGACTCAATCTTCTACTTGCAAAGAGTAATAGATATCTAGGTTCAGAATTCACATGTGTCCTCTAAATTTATCACATTAAATAGTTTCATTTGGATTTTATTATTATTTTAATAGCATACTCTTTTCCATAGTGAAATTCAAATATGACAGAACATCCTTTGACCTTAGGGAGCAAGTACCAGATTCTAGATCATAATCTGAAACTCCATAATACACATTTAAATGTATAGCAGAATATTTTATAGAGTAGTCATTGGAAGGTTTTGGCACAGTTGGACGAAAGAGCAAGAGAGAGAGAGAGAAAAGGAAGAGCCAGGCCATGTTTTTGACTAGCAGGAGGCTTTATTGCACTCCCTGGCAAGGTTTTCCAATGATCCTCAGAGTGGGGGTTGGGGAAGTCATGCCCAACATACAGGCTAAGGTTTTTTTATATGCCCCCTTTCTGCCAGGCCTGAACCAGTGGAAAAAATACCTATGAGTCATGTGTAGCCCTGCAGTTAGGGGGTCTTAATGGAAAAGTACTGGCAAGTCTTATGCCCACCTCAGTTAAGGGGTTGTTGTTTGTTCTGGGTTTCTATTTTACCTGGGAGGCAGCTATCTGGTGCCAGCTTATTTTACCACTGCCTGCACTGTCCTTGACACACCCCCCTCTCAGAATGGCCACCTGGGGAGGGAGCCTGGGTGAGGGGCCTGGGTGACCTTTCAATTATAATCCCAATGATTGGTACCCTTTTGTCAGAAATATCAGTAGATATTAATTAATTAATTAATTTCTTCTATTTTATCTCGATATGAAGAAACATGTTTCATTAGTCTTGCATATATTTTAATTGCCACTGTTTTTCCAGGATTTATCACTAAGTACTGTATTAAATAGGCAATTGGTGAATGCTGGATAAAGTATATATCAATAGATTTGCCAGAGAAAGGGACTAAGGAAAGCCAAGAAACTTTGCTACAAAATTATCTAACTTATGAGAACATGACATCCACATTTAGAACTATCAAAGTCTTGAAAATGATTCCTTCATAAATTCCTATCTTTGCATATGAAAAAAATTGAAAGCAGCAAATGGAAAGCTAACACAAGAGCACACCAAGGGTTAATAGATCCACTTGTCTCTTATGCTTGGATTCATTATTCCAGTGTTTTGTGTTAAGCAGAAATTAAATGTATGCTATTTACACAGAAAATATCAGCCTAGTGTTCAAGTCTCCTGTGTTCTGTATTTGCTCCCTCTTATCTACCTTCTCTCTTTCTTATCTAAGCAGTCTCACTCTCCTTATCAGAGGATTGGGACACTGTTACTTGACATGTAATTTACATCCACTGAAAGCCTAGAGTTACACTGTATCAACCTTTCCTCCCAATCTTATAGATAAGAACTACCAATCAGGATTAGGCTTTAGTTCTTAACTTGTACTATTAAAGTTTACATCTGATCACTAACTTCAAATAAGTTATTACATTTGCATATTTGCTGCTACAGATAAAATGCTTTGTTGAGGTATCTCTGGGCATCATGGTTCCTAAGTCTGATTTGAGACTGAATTAAAAGTCTTGATTCTCTCCAGAATAGAAACATGCCTAGAAAACTACATGTTACAGAACTTTGCTTTTGTATGGATGGAGTAATTATAAATAAAATGCTATCTCCTTATTAAAATACTTTTATGTTAACAGAGCATTTTCCTACTTCAATTTCATGACAGTAGTTTTATTTTCATTGGTTAGTCTAAAAATAAGCAATAACTCTAGAAGAAACATTATGTGACACAAGAACCATCAAGTTATTTAGACTCTAGACAGCACATACATGCTTAAACTGCTCACTCATAAGTTGTACATGAATATTGTATTCTGTAAGCTATTATCATTTTGAACCTTGTCTAATTACAAAGTCACAGTTGTCATTTAAAAAACTAGTTGTTCTATTCATTTATTGAATATATTTTAAAGATGAATTGATGAACTGTAAAAGTTAATTGCCTATCACATCTGACACCTGGCTACAAAGCTGACTTCATGGGCATGTAACCTGTCAATCACACAAAGCCTACACATAGGAGGATGTGATGCTTGGTTTAATGCTCTGGAGTCATCATCTTAAAATTCTTATTAATTTCTAAACAAAGAGTCCTGAATTTTTTATTTTTACTGGGCTCCCAAATTGTATAGCCGGACCTGTTTGACTGTTTCATGAACAAAATTTCACTGAATGTCAGTATGTAAAAGTGGTGACAGCCATTTGGGTTTTGGTTAGTATTTTGTAAATGCGTATATCTTCTCCCAAAGCAGAAATGTGCAGTAAAGTCCTTGAAAATATAAGTAATTCATAACTCTCTGGTAGATACATCATGGTGAATTGGGCATGTTTTAAAACCCAAAGGGATAGATAGCAGATGATAGATTGATATAGATAGATACATAGATACATAAACATATAGATAATAATAAGAAATAATTAAACAGAACACTGACAGTATATACTTAGGGAAAATGTCTTTAACAAATGAATAATAACTAGAAGTTATAATATATTTAGTAAACTTTTGAAATGTGCTACCATCCTATGTAAAGAGATATTAATTATGAGAAACATGCAAAATATATAAAATCTATTTTTTATAAATTCTAGAAATTAAAGGAAAATAGTATTTAAAATTTAATCACCTGGGCTTCCCTGGTGGCTCAGTGTGTTGAACACTACACTCTGAAGCAATCGAGGCACAGCAGGGCAAGTTCAATCCCCAGCCAGGAAGGGGACGCACATGGCACAGCAGACTCCTCCTGCCTTGCCTGCTACTCCCCTCAGCAGTGTTCTTCAGTGGCTCTGCCTGTTCTGCTCCCCACTCTGTCTCTGGGGAATCTTCTCACCTCCCATGACTCTGGCCTGTGCCCCAGCTCTTGTATGTATAAATAAACAAATCTTTTTAAAAAATTAACCACCTAACATTTTATTCTTTCTCCAGATATTCTTAATGACTGAAAAATAGATTTTAATTTTTACTCAGAAAAACAGTCATGACTGGCTGAATGTCACAAGAATTAGAACTTGGCAAAAGGTGAAACAATGGTCAAGCAAGAATAGTAGTATAATGCCAGAAAACTTGATCTTGATTTTGGATTTTAATGACTTTATTTTTAAGTAAAAGTTTTGAGGAACATTTTTTCTAGCTCACATAGTCCTTTAACTGTTTGACAGTGTCATCTGCTAGTTTACATTTATGCTAGCTAACATTTCAGAATTAATATATGTATATATGCATGCATATTTAGGTAAACATATATAATCATGTTTAATTTCCATTAAATATCTATAGATACTGACAGCCTAATTTGCATTCAATATAAACATCACAAAAGAAACCTTCAAATTTACTATAAAATAAATATACACTATAGCAATAATGTTATAGCATTGTTTAATTTTCACATTGTAAGGGTGTTATTCTAGTAATGGTTTTCTATCAGATTACAATACACTGGCCATGCAAAATGTTTTCCATACAGAAAGGAAATATAAATTATTAAAATAACAACTTTGTGTTCATAAGACCCATGAGCACAGAGAGGCCAATGCTTTTGAGAAAAATAACAGATTTAGTTTGAGGATATTTGAATAATCAAAGTAAATAAATGACCACAACTCTGCTTAAGAGAACTGCAGTCATTTTTATTCAAATGGCAGGTTACCTTCTTAAAAATATAAAAACCAATAACAGCAAAAATAATGGAGCCAATAGTGAAAGGGGCATTATATTATAAAAGGAAACAACTAGAACATTCCAGATCACCCACCAGATACCACCCAACATGTAACTGAAGCTGTGCTCACGTGACCAGCTCGTCCACCTGTGTGTGAATGCATGAATTTCCTATATCTTTGCAGAACCAACTTTTTCTAGCCAAAGTATCATTTAGAAAAATCAATATAGTGAAACAACATACAGTTCTAGAACTCCAACTTGAAGTACCCTGTAACTGATAGCTTCAATAATTTTTCTTGGTCCCAAAGCAAACACTTCAGGGTTTGGGGTGCAGACCATGTGCATTTGTTAACATATTGTGCTTGGGCTGATGCCTTGGCATCACGGGATAATTTATTGGTGCATCCCAGGAGGCTTTTTGTACAGTCTCTGTTCATTTTTAGCATGAAAACGTCCCCTTGATGTTTACTGGGCTGTTTCCTTTACCTGCCAAATGATTTCATGTGGAATAATCTCCTATGCAATCGAAATAATAATAATCTATAGATGCATAAGGAACTTCCCTGTAGGAAGCTAGAGATAGGGCAATCACTCATCCCAATCTTTTTGCTCCCCTTCAGTGAATTTCCTCAGCATGTTTTAAAGGCTGATTACATCGCTCCATGAGGTTCTCTGTCTTTGACTGATAAAGGAGTAGTTAGAAAAGAGGAAATCCCCAGTCTCCAGCTTTCTTCATTAAAAATATCTTCTCTCTTTGTATTTGCTTGCAGAAGGATAAGAAACTTCCATTGGATCAAATATCAAAATAATTCTTCACTTAGTAAAGAATGGCCCACCCCTCCACGATATGACTGCCTATTCCAAGGAGAATGCTGATTTGGATTTAATTTTTAAAAACACATTTTTATCATATGGGAAATTGTTTTTTAAAACAACCACAAATATTTGTTCATTATAGTGTTAATAATTTTAATAGAAGATATTTGCCAGTGTTGCAGGAGTTTGGGGTTGCTGACCCCCAAACTTTTTAAGAATCCCCCACCATGGAAACCACACAACCATCCCAGGATCTCAGCTTCTAACAAGGATGACGGTGGTGTGGCCATTCTCTCGTTTCTTAGAAAGACCCATGACTGGGCACCTACCAAGTTCTCTGAATCCCATCCTGACAGTGCTTATAAATAGAAAATAAGTTTTTTGCAGTCTTTCAAGATACTTAAAATCCTACTAATGGCACTTTGCCCTGAAGGTGCACTGTCAGCCAGGAACATTTAGCATTTCCAGTATTGTTCAGCCTCCATAGTCTGGCTTTGCAGTCCTTCATACCCTGAAACTGTTCGTGGCCAGAGGAGTTTTTCTTGCCAGATAATAAATGAGGCTATATCTTCTCTCCTGGACTCCTGGCCTTTTCCCATCAGTTATGCTCTCCTGAACACACAGCTTATGTCTTGAAGTTTAAATCTTGATTTTAAAAATTGAATTAGGCTTTCCTTGTCTTGACATGTTGGTCTGAGTCCCCTTTACCAGATGGAGTGTGCTTTCCAAGTTCTAATTCCCTATGTGTTCTGGTGCCAGTGATTATGAATGAAAAAGAAACAGTAAAATTGTTAGAACTCTTGAAAAGTTTAAGAATGATTTCTAGTGCCTATCCTACCCTATGAATACCTATGAGGAATAGGGTCACTGGAGAAGTCAATTTTTTAGCAACACTTTTATGTCGAATGATATTTTGGATAGAATCTCAGTTCATAGAACATAAGCAAAGTAAGGTTTCAAATCAACAGATGCTTTGTGTTCCCATGAAAATCACTGAAGTGAGGAAAAAATGGGTTTGGGTGTGGATTTGACTGTTTCTTGTCAGGTACAGCCTAAATCAAGGGTCACAAACTCACATGACTACAGGGAGAATAATTTCAAATAAAGAACCCAAGTCCTGTACCTAATGCATAATCTTATTTACATAGGGTGCTGTGCAGCAACTGTATCCATGATGAAAAATTTTGGAACATAGGAAAAGTTTAAGGATTGCTGAATAAACTGATTTTTTGTAAATAAATAGCAAATACAGCTTTTTTATATGAAATGTCCTGATAATCAAATATTAACAAATACTAAATTAAAAACTATGGTAATATTAACCACTGAAAACATCCACAAGTCAAATTTATTCTTCAAGGCATCAATTTGCAATTCTTGTAGATTTCAACAGATTAGGTTTCTGAAGCCTTGAATCTCATCAATATTATTTTATATTCACATATCATTGTTAGTATTTACAGCATGATCCTGAGAATATGATCATTTCTGATCAGTGTCATAATTATGGCCCTATATAACCACAGAATCTTACTAACTATGATCAATATATGTCACATCTGGTCCTGAGTCCAGCTTCCACCCTTCCTCTCCTTATTTTTTATATAACAGACTGATCTTTTCCTAAATGCAATCAAGCCTTGCTTTTTTTTTCCAAAACCTGTCCCATGATTGACCATCATATTGGTTGAAAATGCAAACACTGTAACAAAATTAACATCTCTCCATCAACCAGCCTGAGTCACCTCTTAGAGCATCCCGCTTCACTACTAGGCCTTCAACTTATGCCTCTCACTCTCTTGGCACATTCTGGCCATCCTGATGGTCCTTGCAAATGCTCATTCTGCTTTTGGAAATTTCTAAGGGTATTACTAATAAATATACTGTTTATAATCTATACCCCTTCAAAAATATGAAAGTGCTCACAAGTGCATTATCTAATTTTATGTAGTTGTTATTAAAATGCCTCTTCCTAAGGGAAACTTGAAACTTAGAAAAAATAAAATGACTCTTCTAGATCACACATCTTGAATGAAACATAGCTTTAAAAAGGTTTTTCAAATTTTGAAATTGTTTTGCCCTTCCTATTACAGCAAAATTGAATTTCAAACAAAGAAAGTTCTTATGCTTCTTTCAAGTACCTTTGAATTTAAGCCACCTTTCCAAATCTACTACCACCATTTCTCTTTAAATATTCCAAAATTCAATCATTTAGTTTTGAAAATCAAACTGATACAGATCTCACTTTCTTCCATTGAGTCTTTTATTCTCCCAATATTTTCTCCATTACTTTAATTCTTCTCCCTTTTCATATCTTAATCTTCTTTTCCACTGACCATGATATAACATTGCCCCAAAAGGCTTGATTTGGGAAGGACATAGTATTATTGCCACATAAGGTCTCAGTCAATAGACACCTATGGCACACCTCCTTGATGAGGCACTGTGCTTAGCACCAGACTACACTGAACAAGACACAATCTGTTCCTTCAGGGAGTCCAGTCGTAAAGGGGCAGTGCAGATAAATGAATTTAATCCTACTGTATGAAATACTAAAACAGAGTCTGATGTAAACTGCTATGATAACATTGAGGAAAAACATGTGTCTCATGTTACCTGAGTAAGTCAAGGATACTCTTAGAGGAAAGTCTTGAGCAGCGATTTGAAGTCTAAATGGAACCCAGAGTTGCCAAAGGGGTGGAGTAGGCATTCAGGAGGAGGGAAGGAAGATCTCAAGGCTGTTTAGGAAGAACTGACAGAAGAGTAGGGAAAATAATGGGAAACCACAGAGACAGTAGGTTAGAAAGATTGAGAACTTAAACCCTATTGAGTCTAAGGAGTTTTGATGTGTTGAAAATAAGACAGCAATATAACCAGTTTATGCCATAAAGTTGGAAAAAAATAAGTACTGTTTGTCAAAAGGAAACCAAATACCATTTTTATGTCACTACATCTACTGCTTTGAACAACAAAGGGGTATTTTTAGTACATTCTCTTCTTGGAGAGAATATGGATCTGATATTTGTTCTTGAACTGAGTACATTATACCCAAAGTGGGCATTATCAATTGTTGTTAACCATACTTCTATTCACTTAATCAGATAGCAAAAGTAGATAAAAATGAAAAATCTAGATGTTTGTTTAGCCTTAGATATCTATACCAATGCTACTCAGCAGACCTGACTTGAGTCAAACATTGATTAATTAATTCCAAATTTTCTTAAGGTAACATACATGCTTTTATGATCTAATTAATATTAAAGTCTCTCAAGATTACTTATTAGAAAATGGAAACCTCCAAAACATTGAAGATCTAAGAAAATTACAGAACATTTTCTTTTCCCAGCACAGGGAGTACTTCTGGGTGGCTTCTTATGCTGAGCCATTGAAAGTAATTTTTTTAAAGTGATAAATTTCATCAGACTATTAATAATGAGGTACCCACCTCAAGCACATTGTTCTTTCCTTTTGCTGGAATGTAAATGCTGGGGTGACCTAATGAAGCTAGGTGCAGATTATGGTGTTAAGCAGAGGCAAGCATTTTAAAAGATCCCTTACTGTGGCTTGCAGAATCATTTTACTGGCTTTGGAAAAAGGATATGAACTAATCCCAGAGTCTAATTTTGAGAGTAATGCACTCTCCCCCTTATTTTACACTTTATCTGGTCATCTGATGGTACTCTGAGCCTCACTAGTTTCTTTTGTGAAAGATCTGGAGGTCAAGAACTTTACTGTCTTCCATCAGCACTACCTTTATAGTCATAGTGAAATTTTGAATTAGAGAGATTTGGAGTGTGTTTTCCTAACCAAAAATACTATGTTTAAAAAATGCACATATGAGATGTCACTGACCCTCTGTCTTCTCCACTTTATACTGACGGGTACATTAAAACTAAATTGAGTCCTGGAGCACAGGAACAGATGTTGAAGAAGGAAGAAAGAAATGAAAAGCTAATCAATATTTAAGTCTAGTCAGATGAGACCAACTTTGGCAATCTTCTGTAACTCGTCAGATGGTAAAATTTTAGACTATGTGGAACGGAAACACTGTCTTCATCTCAACCACTCGACTCTGCCATTTTAGCACAAAAGCGGCCATAGAGACAGGTCTAGGCTACAGTACAGTTTTATTTTTTGGACACTGATATTTGGGTTTATCTAATTTTCATGTGTCATAAAATCTTATTTTTTCTCATCTTGAATTTTTTCAACAATTAAAAGTATAAATAATAATTTTAATTTATGGTTACATAAACTGTAGAAAAATAGGCAGCAGCTCAGAACTGGCATGTGAGCTATGGTTTTTGGACGCTTGGACTGGATGGATATGGTAAGTATGAATCTCAGTACATTGCATTATACAACATATATAAGTCTCTATCTGGCAGGAGGAAAGAAATCATTTCTTTTATCACTAAGGTTAAAATTTTGGGAAATTAATACAACAATATGGCATCTTAGCTAGTGTATGGATTAGGAGATAGTCTCACTTCCTGAGAGTTAGTTCTCTTTGGTTCATGGTTGTTGATCAAACAGGAAAATGCTGAGTTATTTATATTTCTAAATAATAAGTGTTCTCCCTTCTTTCCTGCTTCCTGCTCATGTAACTCTTGCTCCTGTGTCATGCACAATATCAGACACACTGTGATCTATGGAACTTTCTACTTAGATGTGCTATGCAAACATACAGCTTTGGGGCTTCTTGGGGTCTCTATATGCAAAATAGAGAACACATGCTCACTCCCAGGGTTTTTCCTGACTGGTACTCTCCTTAGAGTCAGTATGTGGAGCAGAATAAAGGACCATCCTTTCTTGGAGGCTCCCCTCTTTCTATGCCCCCTGCCATGAGCACAAAGGAGGCAGTGGTAGTCCTGATGGAATTAGGTTTAAGAAAAAGGAAAGACCAAAAACTGATAAGTAAAAGGAAACACTAAGGACACTGGGATGAACAGTTCAACATTGCCTGTCTTTCCATGTATACAATTCTATACATTGATAAAATTTGAATTATTAAGTTTGGAAAGCCTCCAATGTGCCAAAAATATTCTAGATGCTGGGAATATTTAACGTTTACAGTCTAATGGGAGATAGGAATCACTGTTTCAAAATTAGTAATTTTAAATGATTACTCAGCCATGTGGGCCAGCTCATACTTTGACCAGTGTATACATTTAAGCGGGATGAATTTGACAAGATAGGTACTTACTACTGTAAGCAGCTATCTCAATGTTTTGAGTAAATTCTGCTGGAAAATTCCCTCCTTTCTTGGTCATCACACTACCTCCCTCCCTCTCTTCCTTCCTCCCCCCAGTTTATGTGTGTGTGAGTGTGTGTATGTGTATGGGTATCTGTCTCTCACACACAAACACACACACACACACACACAAATATACACCTGGACTCAGAAAAACAGACAAGAACAACCAGTCATAAACAGACATGACATATCTTCAACCTTTTCATTCTGAAAATTAGCGTTAAGATGTTAAAAATTGAAGAGAAAAAGCACAAATTTCTTTAGAGAAATGAACTTTCCCAAGCAAGCACACTTATAAATTTACTTTCTTTTATGTGCAAGTGTAGATATGAGACTGCTGGAAAATTTCCAAACAACTAGAGTTGAGAGAACTGCAGATAGTCTATAAGGATTATTTGGTTTAAAATGCAATGACATTTTACAGCCTTCAAAATCTTTATGAAGTACTGAATTGAAGAAATTTTGCAAATCGACTACCTTATCAAGGCTATTTTGACGTCTTCTTAAGCTCCTGCTGGGCCAGGACTACATTTCAGCACAGAAAAAGTTTAATTATATTGGATTTATTTCTAGCAGGAAATATATTTCACTTCATAATTTCAATATGTAGGGTAAAAATATTTATTAACTAAGTTTCAAATATTCAGGGAGTAGAATAGTGATTTAAGCATCTGATAATAGAAATAAGTTAAAGGTTGTAAAGTTTGCATTAGATAACCTCTAGAAATATCTTCAGTTTCTCCAAAGTTACTTTTTTATACTTTTTTCTATACATGCACTTCTTTTTTTTTTTTTTATTGCAATACCATTGGCATAAACCTTCTTAGTGTTTTGGAATTATAGCATTTCACCCCCTTAAGTGTAGTCAGCGTAGCACACCCACCACAAAGCACCCATGGGCCTTCATCATAATTCAATGTGCTCTCTTCCCACCCTGATCTCACCCTTTCCCAACCTCTTTTTCTCTGGATGACTCAGATCTATGTCAGCTTTCAAGAGTTGGCTTTGGGGGCTTCCCTGGTGGTGCAAGGGGTTATGTCTCAGCACTATGAAGCTATCTGTAGCCACTGTAGTTCAAGTTTAATCTCAAGCCAGGGAGGTGACCCACAGGGTGCAGCAGATCTCTCCTGCCTCACCTGCTGCTCCCCTCAGCAGTATATTTCAATGGATCTGCCTGTTCTAGTCCCCACTCTGTCTCTGGTGAATCCCCTCATCCCCCTTCCACTCTGCACCTCTGGCCTATATCCCAGCTTTTATATGCATAAATAAAAAAAATCTTTTTTAAAAAAAAAAAAGATTTGGCTTTAAATTTTGTCTTTGTCTGACCCTTTGCTCGGTCACTTTGTATTCCACATAAGTAAAATAAGGAGAAAGATAAATACCAAAAGGTATCACCTACATGTACATTTTAATGACAATTATTGATTTACTAGCTAGATAGGTAGGTAAGAAGTAAATATAAAATAATAAATTGAGCCACTGTAAAATATTCCAAATAATTTCTTAGAGTATCTATGATGGTGGTATTAGTAGTCACAGTTGTTAGTATTCATTTTCACCATTGTTCAAAAATCTAAAATCAATTAGAGTTCCTTTTAATCCATTTTATTAATTATTGTCATCCTTTGCGGAACATACATTTTTAGTTGCACTGCACAAGCCCTCACTTGAAACATATTATATGTGACCCATTCTATATAATCTACATTTATCTGATCCCACATCTGGTATCTACCTCCCAAGACTCGCTTTGTTGTCTTCACATTTCATCAACTCCACACTTGACCTATATGTGAGAAATCCCAGGCCACACCTGTGTCATCACTCTGAGAAGAAAAGAAGGTCCCAGAACCTAGGTCAGTCTTGTAATAAAATGTGCATCTTGATGGAAGATTAAGAATTTACTCTGGGAATAATACTTCATTGTCAAGAAAACTTTACCTCTGATATTACTGTCAACACTCAAAGCACCTCAAGGTTCTTACACTCTCTTACTTAATGCTATTTAATGGATAATTCCAACAATCATCACTTTAACTCTTTTCATTTCTTGTGTTCTTTGGGGACTTGCCAAGAGAAGAAATGGCCATTTCTACTGTGGGATATTTATGTGTATGTGTGTGTATTTGTGTTTGCATATGTGTGTTATACTTATAATTAACCAAAAATAGTTTCACAGTAACAAATCCAATCAAACAGTTATGAATATATGCACAATCTTATCCTCCTCACATATGCTCATTAGATTTCTTTTTGTGTTTCTTTTCTACTTAAAAATGCAATATTGTATTCTTTTGTATTTTAGCCTGCAGTCTTGTTTTACAAGAAAAAGCATAAACTATAAACAAGAAAAACTGATTGTGGAGACTACTGATGCATAAAACTACATTGCAAAAGTCTTTAGTCATTCAAGTTTTATTTTTGAAGAAGAAAAATAAGTATCATACTTGTGAAAGTCTGGTTTAGACAGGAATCCAGAAAGGAAAAAACATAGAAATGACCTAAATTTAAACTTTGGTGAAGGAAACAAAACTCAATTCTGATAAGAACAGATACTATATTTGATCTCAGCCAAAGGCAAAGAAGCAATGAAATATGACTTAATTGTATCATTTAAATCTGAGAGTTAAAACATATGTGAGTTATTTCCAAAGAACCTTCCAGTTCTAAAAGCTTATATCTCAAAATACATTTTTGATCATGGAAATTTGCATATGTTTTTATATTGGATCATTACTTCACTTGATGTTCGATTCTTATTAGAAAAACAATGCTCATTTATAATAATTCCCTCAGGGAGCCTGTGATCTGCTCTGTGCTTAGCTGCTGTACAATATAATTTTCACTTGCACATTTGTTTAACATGGTTGAACAGCCCATGAAAAATTCTAAGGTCACTGTATCTAAAACTCAAGACCCAGGAAGCTAGACAAGCAGGCTGGAGTTATATGTGTATGAAGTTAAGGGGTATGGGAGACCCACTTACCAGGAGGTCACTTAGGCAACTAATGAATAACAACAAAGGATTTAGGCAAGTTTGTCTTAAATCAGTAAAGCAAGGATCAATTCTAATATGTCAACACAAAAACATGCACGGTTAAGGAATACAGAGATCCCAATAAAGACCAAACTCCTTAATAAGCTAGTTATGATGCCATGATAAGAACATTAATCATCATAATAATAAACTTAGTCTGTACAGTCAAATAAATAAATATTTTAGATTTGCAGTCCTTATCATAGCTATCAAGCCTGCAGCTATAGCAGACACAAATTGTTACATGTAAAAGAATGAACATAGCTGAATTCTAATAAAATTTCATTTACAGATACTGAATTTTGAATTTCATGTAACTATTCTGAATATTTCAACCATTAAAAGAATGCAAAATCTAAGTTAGTGGACCAAACGAAAAACAATGGTCCAGATCTAACTGCAGGTTATTTTTGGCAATCCCTGAAAATAACATAAAAGTCAAATCAGGGGCTTTTGAAATATGAATGGGGTTTTAATATGTTAAGTAAACTATTACCAGCAAAATTTTGCTATTTTGAATGTTGTTTTATTGCTTTTGATCGTATGCTGTAATTCAAACTTCTACAGAAGTGTTACTAAAGATTAATTTTAAAAATAGGTAAGTCAGCTTTAATTAGCAATGTATTATTGGTGGGATTTAGTTCATCTATATTATTTGAACACATTCCATTTTTTTAAAGTGAAAAATTCTCTTGCATTAGTATTTGCATTTTCATTAACTTGATAATCATATGTACTACTCATGCTTTGTTTACAATATTCCAGTCATAATCAACGTTACTTCAGAGATTCTTACCATTATTCTCTGAGATAATATTTGCATTTTTATACATAAACAAATGAAGTGAGCACTAAATAATTAATTTATTCAACATATTATAGCTAAGCTGTCAGCTCTCAAGCCTGTTTTTTAAATCAATCTACTACATCAATTCAGCTATCATATCTTTTTTTAAAGTTTTTTTTTAAAGATTTTATTTATTATTATTATTTTTTTAAAGATTTTATTTATCTATGCATACAAGCACTGGGGTACAGGCCAGAGGTGTGGGGGGGTGAGAGGATTCACCACAGAAAGCGGGGAGCAGAACAGGCAGATCAACCGAAGTACACTGCTGAGGGGAGCAGCGGGCACAGCAGGAGAGGTCTGCTGTGCCATGTGGGCCCCCTGGCTGGCAGCAGGGATCGAACTTGTGCTGCAGTGGTTGTGGTCTGCTTCATAGTGCGTTGCCCAACCCACTGCGCCACCAGGGAGGCCCAGGTTTTATTTATTATTATGGATACAAGAGCTGGGGTGCAGGCCAGAGGCACACCAGAGGTCCCCAGAGACAGAGTGGGGAGCAGAACAGGTAGATCCACTGAAATACACTGCTGAGGGGAGCAGTGGGTGAGACAGGAGAGGTCTGCTGTGCCATGTGGGTCCCCTCCCTGGCCTGGCTAGGGATCGAACCCACATTGCAGTGGCTGTGAGACCCCACAGTGTGGCGCTCAACCCCGGGCGCCACCTGGGAGGCTCTATCATACCTTCTTTAGGAAAATTCTGCTCATATTCACATTGGCTCAAAATCTGTATTGGTAGTGAGAGATAGTCTAGTATTCTTTTGTCAATCATTTCATTTCAAGGAAATATTCTTGCAATATTTATGTGTGAATTTAAAAATCACACATAAAAAAGAAAAACTAAGCATTCAAAAGAGATAGAATTAGCTATTTTCAGGTCATAATGAAGTATAGGAATCATTTTATAAATATTCCCACATTTTTAACAATAACATCTTATTTAATTCAATCACAATATTCTGAAGGAGGTTAATATGTTTGCAAAAAACTAGTAGTTTATCCATCTATTCATTCAATCAATCAGTAAATATCTATTAAGCATATACATATGCCAAGCAATACGCTCTGCTTGGAAATAAAATGTGGAGAAAGACACACCCTCTCTCTCCTCAGCCTCCTGAAGAAAACAAATAATCACACAAATACCTCCAATGTATAAAGAAATGATAAAGGATGCCACAGCTTTGTTAAAGCATCCATTGTAGGATGGGGAGTTGAAATGGCTTTTGAGAAGAGACTAAAATAGAAAAGTTGTGGCATGAGGATTCAGGATGAGAATTTCTGTGTAGCCCTAAACTGCAAGAGCTTGTGGTCCTTGTCAGCACTTGTATGTACTGTATACCTGGAACAAGAAGGCAAGACTGAGAGTGGCCTGAACTCAGGCCCTGGTGATAGGAAGAGGGATGATCATGAATACATATAGGAATATCAATGTGGATGTGGCTAAACACAGAGAAGAGAAACATGCATGGGAAGGAAACACTGAGTTTCAGAAAAGTGATCACTTTGGAAGAAGGAATACAAAGGTATACCAAGAATGCTATCTATCACACACACACATTTAAGAATATATATTTCTGAGTGATATCTTTTAATTAAAAAATTATGCCAAATATCAATAGTTTAAAACGTTTAGTCTCTGGGCCTCCCTGGTGGCACAGGGGTTAAGCAACGTACCATGAAGCATCTGCAGCCATTGCAGCACGAGTTTGATTCTCAGTGAGGAATGTAACCCACATGATGCAGACCTCTCCTGTCTCTCCCGCTGCTCCCCTCTGCAGTGTATTTCAGTCAATCTGTCTGTTCTGTTCCCTACTCTTCTCTGGTGAATCCTCTCACCCTCTGAGCTTCTGGCCTGTACCCCAGTTCTTATATGCACAAATACATCTTTTTAAAAAAGTTTAGTCTCTGTGTGGGATATAATGAGTAGTTTTTAAAGATTATTCTATATTTTTGTATTTAAAAAAATATTTTATAATGAAAAAGGGAAAATATATCTTAAGAAAACAAAAATCAAATGAGAGAATATTCATTATTACATGTAAACACACAAAATCTTATTAGATTCCAGTGAAGGTAAATAATATATTTCAAAAATTTTAGTCATAAAATAATCAATGGCACCATCCTTAGTTAGGAAATTTGTATTTTAAAAGCTATTCCAAAATTCTAAAGATTACAGTTTCTTCAAATTACCAGCAAATGATAGGAAAATCACAAGTAGTAATGGTTGAAGAAATCATGAACAATCAGTATGAAAAAAATCTATTTGGAGAGGGTTTGTGTCCAAATATTTAAAGGAATGTCAGGTAGAAGATGATGTTTTAAGTCCTTAAATCTCCAAAATGTTGAATTTTTAAAAATATGGAAAGAAATTTGCATATAACAAATTTGAGTTCAGTACTAATGGGATTGAGAGCGATAAGAGGCAAAATTAACAATTGTACACATAATGAAACCCACTTTACACAGAATATTTACTTTCCATCACCAGAAGTGTTAGCTGAAGAAACTTATAGCCTGTTTGCAAAGCATCGGTTGGAGTCTGAACAACTTAAGTAGAGCTAACATTTTTTTTTCAGCTGAAGACCCTATGATTAATTTACTGGGACTGAAACATTCCTATTAAATAGAAGTGAAGGTAAATATTGTTTTTCAAATCATACAGCATATTTTTGAAAGCAGAAGATCTGGGTAATCTACTTGCCTTTATAGCATCATTTCCTCTCATCATTCAGAATGTTTCAACACAGCCAGGCAACATCTTCAAATATCAGAGTTTCACAGGCTCCAAATAACCTTGGGTATCCCTAGATAACAGCAAAATCAAATGCCAGACACAAAGTTCACACACTGGACTGTCAGTTTTGATATGGGATATGTGGCAACACTACTAAGGTTATAGTATAGCTGCCTTCACATTTTCCAGCAGGTGGCTGGTGGAAAATGTGCAAAATGCTTCTTGCTTCACCACCATTTTTAAAACAGTTAAGGTGGGGGGGGGGGATGTAGGCCGGTGTTTTCCAGGTCACCATTTCACAGATCGTTGCTCCAGTCCCACTTACTAATACAAGAACAGTGTTCTTGGGGCCTTCCTGAATGTTTAGGGGTTAAGTCTCAGTGCTATCACTGTTGTAGTCTTAGTTCAATTCCAAGCCATCAGGGAGCTAACCCACATGGCCACCAGACCTCTCCTGTCTCCCCGTTGCTCCCCTCAGCAGTGTATGTTAGTAGATCCACCTATTTGGTTCCCCACTCTGTAACTGATAAATCCTCTCACACTCTGCACATCTGACCTATACCTTGTTATTCTATCCATAAAAAAAATAAAATAAATCTCTTTTTTAAAAAAGAATAGTGTTCTTGTTTTCCATGTATTCTTGCTGTGGGTATCTAGCTTTTCTGCCAAAATGGTGGTTCTTGCTCTGAGCATCAGAGACACCCCGAATGTTCCAGTTTACTATGGTTGCTGGTTTCCTCTAGATGGTAAACCACACTTAAATTGTTAAAATAAGTATCATTGTCTTTTTTTTTTTTCAATCTCCCTGTGCCTCAGTTTCTCATCCCTAAAATGAGAATCATTAGAAACTATCATGTGTGTGTCGAGGAGACTGATGAGACTGGACAAGTGCTTGGTACATCCACAACACCAATATAGTCCGCTGTTGCTGGTATCCTGTGACAGTCCAGATTTCAGTAAGCAGTAAATGCAAAAATTCAGAAATGAACTCTTTAGTAGCAGTGGGAAAAACTGACCCAACTTCCCCACTGCACCTAGAGACAGAGTTAGGTGCCAGAGTAACAACAGTGGAGAAGGTGGCCTGGTGCCTGACCATGGAGCGCCAATGCGCATATTGGGCTTCAGGGAATGGATCAAGGGGGCTAAGAAGTAGTGTGATGAAAATTGTGATGTGGGAGAGAGGATGCTCTGGGAGCACCACAGAGGACCTGTTCCCTAGAGCCTAGTCTCAGAGAAAGGTCTGCAGAGGAAACACATGCGCTGAGCGGAGAAGAGAAAGATGACAGTGAATGAGTTAAGTGTTGGGCAGGCACAGGTGGGAGTTAGTGATACAGACAAGTTTTAGGGGGGAAAAGGAATAATTCCTGGGAAGGACTGGAAAGAGAACATGGGTTGTGTAAGAAGCTAAAAGGAATCTTAGTATGGGAAAGAACCTGTGGTCATCTAAAACAATACAAAAAGCATAAGTAGCCTTCCTCTACACAAACAACCAAGCTGAAGAAGAAGAAATAAAGAAAACCACCCCCTTTATAATTGAAACCAAAAAAATTAAATACTTGGGAATAAATCTAACAAAAGTGGTGAAGGACCTTTACAAAGAAAACTACAAAACCTTGCTAAAAGAAATAGAAGAAGAAATAAAGAAATGGAAAAATAGACCTTGCTCATGGATTGGAAGAATTAACGTCATCAAAATGGCCATCCTACCAAAAGCAATCTACAGATTCAATGCTATGCCAATAAAAATTGCAATGTCA
>JAGFMF010011384.1:1496620-1517375 GCA_019455555.1 Galemys pyrenaicus
AAAAAGGAACTCTCTTACACTGCTGGTGGGAATGCAAGATGGTCCAACCATTATGGAAAGCAGTATGGCGATTCCTCAATCTACTAAGAATGGAACTTCATATGACCTAGCAATCCCACTCCTAGGAATATACCCCAAAGACACAAATACACTGATTCAGAGGAATACCTGCACCCCTATGTTTATAGCAGCACTCTTTACAATAGGGAAGACCTGGAAACATCCTAAATGCCAAAAACAGATGAGTGGATCGGGAAGCTGTGGTATATATACATGATGGAATACTACTCAGCAATCAGAAATGAAAAACTAGACTCATTCATAGGAACATGGATGGAGCTGGAGGGGATTATGCTCAGCGAAGTAAGTCAGAAGGCAAAAGAAAAATACCAGATGGTTCCTCCCTTAGGAAGAACATAAGGGAACCAAAGGAGGATCAAGGAAAGGAATAAGAAAATAATAATAACAATAACAGCAATAAAGACACAAAAACCAAAAATGAGGAGACAAGGACAGACTGGGGTCACCTGGTGGGGAGGGGAGGAGGAGGGTTGAGGGAAGATGGGAGCACGAGGAACTGGAGCACCAGTGATGGTGCACTGGTGAGATGGTGATCGGGAACACATGGGGATTACAATTGATGGCAAGTATATGTAAATTTTTTTTAAAAATTATATTGATTAAAAAAAAAAGTCTGCACTTACAAATAAGCATTTTCCCAGTAACTTTGCTGTTCAGAAAAAAAGAAAAAAAAAAAAAAAAAACTTGGGAGGCATATTAGCAGTGGTAGAGACCTGTGTAGAGACCTGAGATTGATATTTTCATATTTCCCTAGTAAATTTTTAGAGACTTTAAAAATAAGAATTTAGCAAAATCTAAAATAAATATTTGACTTAAGCAATCTTCTTTTATGAATTTTGGGTTTATAAACTTTGTCCAACCTCTAGCAAACCTGGTGGGCATGATGATTGTAGACTCGGAACACCAAAATCCTGTGGCAGAAGCCAGTGTGGGGCCCGCCAGGGACGCTGAAGCAACAGCCCAGGGCCGATGCCAGTCTGTGATGGGAAGATTTCCCGAGGACCGAGGATGGAGTGAAGAGATATGAAAGGCCGTGGGGCACTTGCTGAGGAGCTTGATTTTACTCCAAGTAGGAAAGGAATCCTAATGCATGATTTCCAGCAGGGAAGAAATCATTCTGATTTTTATTTGTCTTTAAAGATCACTCTGGATAAATGTAGAGTGTAAATTGAGATAGTGTTTGGGAGAAGCAAGTGTAAATAAATTATTCTTGAAGCAATTCTATGGAAAGCTAAATAAAGCAGAATTCATTCTTTTGCAAGCAAGCATCAGAAATCCACTTAAACTAACCCAAAGGAAAAGGCTGTTTTTTGGAAAGGCACACCCTCACAGAATATGCAAAGAAACCTTGGAGTTGGAAACTAAAAGTCATTGAGAGTCAAGGCAGTTTCTCTGCATTTCTCTGTTACTCTATGGAACCACACAGACTCTCAGCCCTGAGTCTATTCCTATTTGCTTCATTTTCTTACTTTGTTTTCTCTGTGCATTTATATATTTTCTTCTAATTTGCCCTCATTCTCTCTGTCTCTCTCCCTTCCCTCCTTTTCTCTCTCTCTCTCAGTGTGGACTTAAGGACTCCTTCAGTTGACAAATATCTCTAGTTTAAAATCTTGGAAAAATAAATATGATACTGATTGGTCCTTTGTCCACATCTGTTCAACTATCTACAGATAAGATACAGGTGTACAGTCCAAGCATAAGTTCATAAATTGAAACTTTAATAAGTCCATGAAGAAAGGGGCTAGACTTGGAAGGCATAAGAACAGTGCAATTTGGCATCAGCAAATAATTTAGAAAACTATATTTGATTAATATCATAGTTGTTAAATTACCATCCTAAAACATTTTTTCTAACTCTATAGCTTTTGACAGGAAAGTGAACAGTGCCCATTTAAAATTCTTAATAGCTTAAGTACCTAGACTTGCAATGCTCACTTATGATTTCTTTTTTTTTTTTCACTTACGATTTCTAAGCCACAAATGTTCCATTCTTAAAGTGACAGTATCAGTGATTACCTTAAAGAGTGTTTGAGAGAATGAGATAATATGGGGAATGTATTTACATAATAATTCATAGCTGGTTTACCATAATGATTGTCTTGGACCTCCCTGGTAGCACAAGGGGTTAAGTCTCACTCAGCACTATCAAGCTATCACCAGCCACTGCAGCATGAGTTAGATCCTGGACCAGGGAGCTCCACCACATGGCTGAGCAGACCTCTTCTGTCTCGCCTGTTGCTCCCCCTGGCAGTGTATTTCAGTAGATCAGTCTGTTCTGCTCCCAACTCTGTCTCTGGTGAATCCTCTTACCAACCCTCCCCCCTCCCCAGGACCTCTGAACTAGACCCAGTTCTTCTATGCATAAATAAATAAAATAAATCATAAAAAAATAATGTTTGCCTCTATTTTAAAGGTGGGAAAACTGCAAATTAAAGAATTAAGAGAATTTGCCTCAGAGAACATAGCTAAAAAGTGTCAGAGAAAAAAATTTGAGGGGAGATGTCTGGCCCCAAATTTGGACTATAACCCCCAAGGGAAGTCATTAACTTTTCTGAATGAGGGAATGACAAATCATTCTGACAGTGACACGTAGAATGGGTTACAATAAGGGAATGTGGTAGGAGGACAACGACAACCTGTATTTAGAATCTTTCAATATAACAGGACAGCATTCATCTGACTCTAACCTAGGATAGTGGTAGACAAGGCAGAAAAGGAAAAATGCTAAAAGATTACAAATGTAAATTTTTTAAGTCTTGGGAATGGATCTTATACAAAAGTTGTGGGAAGGGAAACGTCAATAAGACAAGTAAGTAGATGTTTGGGTGAATGAATTAAAGAAAAAAACAATTACAGTAGAAACAAAGTCAAGAAGAGACATTTATTTAGGATATTGGAGGTAAGAAAGTGATGAATGTTTTCTGGAAATGCTTGCTAGGATGATGGCAGGTAGATGGCAATATGTAATTCAACAGATATTTGGAGTGGGTAGGGGCTCTCTACAGGAGCACTGTTATGTTATTTGGGGAGGTACGTGTTAGTATTTACCCAACATTTATCTATCATATTTTTATTTGAATATGATTATTTGGGGAAGCTTGTATGTCTGATAAAGATTTTGGAAGGTGGTTCCATTCAATCAACCACTCTTTGATGCCATTAATCTCTGTAAATCAAAAGAATAAATTACAGAGACATCTATATAATAAGAGCATTGAAATTATGAGCATACTTTAGATTATAAAAAATGAAAATAGCAAGTTACAAATTTCCTTAATATAGTCTTGGGAAGCTGAAAAATCCCACCTATGAATACACTCTTCAATAAATAATTTTTCTCTTTGTGTAACTGGTTGCCAATAAAAACATCTGCCTGGAGGACTAAGTTTAGCCAATTTTCTTTCTTTTTTTTTTTTTCTTTTACAAGTCTTAGTAGAATAGTTTTGGCCCTCTTTCCCCTGATAAATTTCCAAAATAGCAGTGAGATGTGAAATTATAATCCTTTCTTACCCAGTTTCTGCTAAATTCATCAAGGAAAAATACTGTAGAACAGAAATCAGGTACAAGTGCTGAGCTTCCATAGCCCTTACTAATTATTCATTACTAAAGGAGAAAACCACTCACTTCACTACAGGTAAGTGTGTTGAATTTAATTCTATTTTGTAGTCACTATATGTTTCATTTTATTCAACCGTCCTTGTTTATGCCTCATATAATTAAATAGTATAATAAATGTTCAGTGTCAGATTTCACAAATGTGGTTTACTTAAGTATGTTTTTTCCTGTTCCTCTACCATGTTTAAAACTAACCCCACCTGCAGGGTATTTATCTTCAAAGTTTTCAGAATCAACATATTTGCATATAGTTAGCTGGTTTGGGGGGGATGAAACTCTCCCAACTTTTGCATAACAAGATATCTGACAAATAGGCAGATAAAACACACAGATGATATCACCAATTTCCTCAGACTGATAACAATTATTAACAGACTACAGTCCCAAACTGGTACTGTAGTCAATCTTCAAATGTTTACAATTGTCAAATGTTTTTGTCTTATTTTTTTCCTTACAATGGATAATTTTAAACTCTCATATTAGGTAGCTTTCTAAGCATCTTCATAATTTCAGTGCATCTTCTAAAACTTTCACCCCTAGGGATTTGTTTTGTGTACTGATTATACCTTTTTAAATGAATATGTTATGATGATAGTGGCCACAGATTCTCAATAGCACAGTGGCCCTCACCATCAATCAGATTGGATTCACCTCCTTAGTGGAACTTTTGTCCTATGCCATGGACCATGCTCTGCATACAGAATGCTGTACAATTGTTATTAAAAGTCTTCTTATCACTCTCCTACTTTTGTCCATTCCTGATATTATATCTTAAGTTATTTATTTTAAAAAGCAATATCAACTGACCACACTCTATCTTAGCAGCATATATTCTTCAAAAGTTTGTCTGATTTTTTTTCTCTTTTCCTAAAATCAATAAAAGTCACAACTGAAAATTCACTTAAATGTGACTCACCTAGTGACTACAATAAGCCCATGTGGCCTTTATTCCTAAACTACTGATACTGGAAATTTGTAGTATTTTGCCAAGAACATTCTGACATCCCAAGTCACATCACATAGAAGTGAGGGGATGGAGAAGGATGTCAGCTGTCAGTCCCTGGAGACATCATCAAACAGGGTCAATGCTGGTCCAAGAATTTTTGGCCAGAATAAGGGAAAATTCATGGAAACATATTTTTCATTTTAGTTTCCTATTTTTCACATTCAGAAAACTTCAAAGGAAATGTAAAAATAAAAGGCTGAAACCATGCAAAAAGACATGAAAAAAATTGGCCAAATTTCTGCACTGTGAAATCACCAAGTTATATGAATGGGAAACTTTTCTAAATGAACACTATCCTGTATTCATTTCTCTCTATCCACCACTTTCCTCTGCCTTCAATGGACAAACTGATTTATAATACTCTGAGAAGTCAAGGCCCAGAGTCCTTGTTTTGAGGGCAGCTAGGTATTATGGTGAGATTCTGGGGCTCTTACAATACTCTTGAGAGAAACACACAAAAATATAACCAGGAGGAGAAATGAAGCACCATCATATTATTATCTGGACCAGAGTTCAAAACTTATGAAGGACTATTTGGTAAGAGTTGCTTGATAGCAGAGACTTTGAAGAATATGGCTTCCTTTTCATTCTTCTAGACCACCATATTGTCTATTTTTCAAATCAAAATCCGGAGGAAGAGTCAGGTTTCAGAGCAAGGTCTGGGGCCAAGT
The DNA here is from genome assembly GCA_019455555.1 of Galemys pyrenaicus. Classification (NCBI taxonomy): domain Eukaryota; kingdom Metazoa; phylum Chordata; class Mammalia; order Eulipotyphla; family Talpidae; genus Galemys; species Galemys pyrenaicus. Next base: position 1,501,994 of record JAGFMF010011384.1, read on the forward strand.
ATGATATGATATTGTAAAGCTAAGTTGAGGAAGGGGAAGGTCTGATGAGTTTTTCCTTACCCATAGGATCTATTAACCACAGGACATGGGAAGTAGAACAAAACTTCAATTTATGTTCATTGACACTCTTCACCATGCCAATTGATGGCATACCACCAACCCACACATATGCAGACCAAACAATCTGACATATAAATATGCAACTTCTCCTTTCCAGTGTATGTGGCAAAACTAGATAAAGAGTTGATTATATGAATGACTAGCAATAAAGGAGAAAAAATGCTGATGCTTTAACTAGCTTCACTTTACATCTTTCCTTTATAAATTGATAAGGAATGGTGTGGAGGTTGTTAATCTCCAGTAGCCTATCTATCTCAGCTATAAGATACCAAGAACACTCTGAAAAAACAGATTCTGACAAGTAAAATCTCTCAATATGAAGTATTTTAAATTTTGATTTTCTTTTGAAGAGAGATTTCAAAGGGATCTTTGCAGTCCAAAAGCATTAATTTCCAATGAGATAAACTGATTGAAAAATGGATCTAATTTTCTACTCATCCCTAATCTAAATCCTTTGAAATGTTACTTGAAAGCAAATCCCATCAAGAAGTGGCATCTACTTCCTCACTTCTTAATTGTGGGTGGGACACATGACATACTTTATCAATAGATGCCATGGGAGTCACAGAATCCCAGTCCAAGCCTTGCCTCAAGAGGTCTTTCATATTTCATGTTTTGACTCATTCCCCTGGAATGCTGCCACTCAGTGAGAACAAAATCAGACTACACTGAAATTCAGACTAGCCTGATTGACTGTGAGGGAACACTCAGAAAATAGCTGAGTCATTTCAAATGAAGCCAGGCTAGACCAGCCAGCCCACTACCTACTCACACTTGACAAGCCATGCATGGGCACACCAGCCAAGCCAAGTCCAGATCAAAGGAACAACAAAGACGATCCATGAACTTGAGAACAAAAATAAACATCTACTGTTCTATGTCTTTAGTTGCATGATTATCAGTTAGGTGGCATTATTATTGCATCTGATGACTTAAACAACCAACCTGAACATTGTTGTCTACTTGGCAAAACTAACTAGGATTGCATTTAAGATTATTTAAACTGGAGCCTTCCTGGCAGCTCAATGGGTTAAGCAACACACTATAAAGCAAACCGCAGTCACTGCAGCATGAGTTCAATCCCTGCCATTAGCCAAGGAAGTGACCCACATGGTGCGGCAGACCTCTCCTGCCTTGCCCACTGCTGCCCTCAGCAGTGTATTTCTGTTGATCTCCCTGTTCTGTTCCCAGCTCTGTCTCTGGTGAATTCTCTCACTGTCCCCACACCTCTGGCCTGTACCCCAATTCTTGTATGCATAAATAAATAAAAATCTTTAAAAAAATTTTTAAAAAAAGATTATTTAAACTGATAAAAACCTTTAAAAACGATCAAATCTGGATATTTTGTCAACCAGCCTATACATATATTGCTGTTTCACACATATCTGAAGTTAGTGATGTTATTCCTTCTGTTTATAGGGTTTACATTTTTCTTTACAAGTGTAACTGATTCTTTAGGATTTGGGTCGGATGTCAGGTAATTATGTTAGGAACCTGATCCTACACACATAGGTTGGGTTAAATCCTCCTAGGTTTTCCAAAACACCCTGGGCATGCCTCTAACTTATTTTTTAAAATTACACAGCAATCAAATTGGGGTCACCTTATCTCTTCTTCAACCCATATCAATTAGCTTCTATAACTATCACTCTTCAGAATTAGTTCTTGCAAGAATTGGTACTTATTAATAAGTCAACAGTTCAAAGAACAGTAACAAATTCTTTTATCATTTCACCACTCACTCCTCACACTTAGAAACAACTGAACATTCTCTATGAAACATCTTTTCTTCACAGTATAGATATGTAATTATATTTTTTTTCCTACAAATATTTTTCAGTCTCCCTTTTTTCCACTAAACTGTAACATCAATAGAGGCAGGGACCTCATCTTCTTTTTCATATCATGGCACAATCAGGGTGTAATACATTAAGTGACTGATTGGAACAGACATCAATAAATATCTCCAAATGAATAGTTAATACAGTTATCACTATATTATACAAAAAGCACTTTCCCACATTGATTTTACACCTAGATTGTAAGCTTCAAGGTCACCTAGGGAGTGAGCTATTTTGTACAAAGAATGTCTAACTGAGGGACTGACATTTAATAACAGGTCCAATTTATAAAGAATTTAATAAATTTTGGACCATTTTAAGCATATATAAAGTAAATCTTTATGTGTACTATTTCATTTAATCTTAAAATAACCTGTAACATATAGAATTTCCCCTTGTTTTACTGAGAGGAAAATGAGGTTCTAGAAACTTCACAAAGATTTGTTACACTGAACAGTGTGCCCTAGACATAGACATAGAGAAAAATGAGTAATTACAACCCAACATATGGTCGGAAATTCCTTAGGCAGGTGACAAAGTAGATCCCTGCCCATCTCTAAGGATATACAGTGTTAATTTAACAAGTCTCACATTGTACTCATTCAGGTTGTAGAAGACCATTCTGTGGTCCTTAGCCCTCCTCCTGGTCTCACAGGAGTCTATCCTCTGCTTCCTCATATAACTCATTTAATAAAAACCCCCTCTTTATCCACGAGCCCCCTGTTCTAATTCCTTTTACTCTATCACTTTGAGATCTGTTCATTGGTACACCCAAGCAAAGCCTGGCACACATAAATATTCACTAATTAATGAACAAATCACCCCTCAGTTTCCTAGAAAAAAAAAAAGTTTATTATCAAAAAAATACACAATCCTTCCTCCATAGTTTTTATAGTGTATTTCATTCTTTGCTATACAGGAATATAAAGCAATCCAACCTATAAAAGAAAAGTACAGTGCATTGTTTTTCACAGCATGCATTGCATACATCGTATACCATTATAATGTATATTTCAAAACTTAATGTTTGCATGCATGGTCTTTATTTTTAAGACTTGAAACTCAAGAGAATAGGAGTTAAATCTGGTTAAGCAACAAATTCAAGCCATAGAATGTACCTTTAAATGAGCAGGTAGACATTTATTGATTACTTATTTCACCTAGGTAGTGATCATAATGATGATATGTGATGAAGAGTAATAAATCATCCTGTTTAGGAATTACCACAAAATAGAAGAGAGAGATCTTCAAATGTGGTATCAGATAGTACAGCTGAAAACAGAATAAGGTTTTTGGGAACTAATCCTGATTTCTACTGAATATGTCACTTCTAGAAAATGCCTTGATCAATATGATTTTTTTTCTCCATTCTCTGTCTACTGATTCAATATTAGAGTCCATTTATGTTCATCTAGCAAAGGAAACTATATACCTCAGGAACCAATTACAGCTAACTCACCTCTTTCTGCCCATCCCTCAGCAGCTGTTCCCAGAGAAAGCTGGAGAGAGCTCAAAGAAAAAGTGCCTTGGAACGGACTCACCTGGAACTCATGATTCTATCTGAGTCTGTACTGCCAAGGGCCCTGGCGTGTCTGAGTTGTGATTTCATTTAGCTTGAATCCTGCATTCTGTATCGGGTGCTAAGAAGAATTTAGAGCATAGATTAGACATGGTTTTTACCCTCAGGAATCTCACAATTTAATGGAGAAATAAGATAAACACAGTCAATTAAGAGAAAGTAGATACATATGTACACATCAAAATGTTGATTTAAGTTTAGGAAAGAAGTGGACATTGCGGCAAGGGATTTAGATGCTAATCAGGAATGTCTCGCATACTTTGTAGCCCTCTCATGTGCAGTCTAAATGGAAGTAAAGTTCTCTGTGTGCTAAAGAAAAGGGACATGGGTTCCAGAGGGGGATTTCTTCTCCCCCTACCCCGCCACCGCAACACGCAAATGACCCTGAACCAGGAGAGGCAACTCTAGGTTCAAACACAGAAAACCACAGCTGTGACTGATGACCTGGGTCACTGGATGATGACGTTGACACTTGGCCTCATAATCTGGGATTATCCAGTTTATAGTGGACTCTCTTTTCTGTCCCTAGCTCTTTACCCATCTAGTGAGGTAATGGTTTATCCTGTTCATTGAAGACAAAATATAAGTATGTTTGACACAAATGCTTGTATTGCCCATTGTTGTTGAGGAGGAATGCATCATTTCACATTGGGGAAATCAGCTTGATAATTGGTTTCCTAAAACCTTTATGTCTCTGGAATTTCAGGTGAAAACCATGCATGTTTTAGGGGTCAGCATAGAAAGCATAGTGTGTGGCAGCCTAGATTTTGTAGGAATGTTGCAGAACCCTGGGAAGTCCCAGAGCCTGTCACCCACAGGCCTGTCCCATCCTCTGCTAACTCCTATATATCTCACATCCTGTTGGAATAACATTATCCCATTGGGCAAATAAAATTTAGTAAGGCAGAATAACTGCTGTCCTTGGATATCTGATGAATGGTGTTTTATTCCCCCCGTTTCCAACATTTATGAGTTAAAGTTTCTCTCTCTCTCTCTCTCTCCTCTTTTTCACTCTAACCAACGATTGTTTCCTTCCTCCCCTCCCTTAAGGGGGCAGGGAGGTCTGGAGGAGAAGAAACAGATGGTATCGTTTTTGAAAGGAAAACTGAGAAATCACACATATATCTTTCAACTTGGTGGCAAATCTGATGCCAAGATTCTTGCTTGAAGAGTGTAGTGTGATGTAGGCACAGAGACGTACCAGAGAGGGTGAGGCCAGCCGCCCAGGGCAGTGTAATAAATTGCCAGTGCCACGGGCTGTTCCAATAGCAGGACATGGGAGCTATTACACTTTGGCAGCTATTTTCTTGTTCCCTTATGGAGTTTCAGACCTGTCCTGTACACTGAGATAGCTTTCATCTGGCTAAAACTTGCTGTATTTGAACTTCCTTCAGATCCATGGAGTTGGAGGGAGGGAAAAAAAGACCTAGCACAGCCCATAACACACTGAGATGATGTTGGGGGTGGGAAAGGGGCAGTAATTGTGCCCAGATAATGTTGTCATACTTTGTAAAGCCTTTAATGCTGGAATTTATTTATTAATGATGCATGGGTTATTACCCACCATCTGTCTTGTGTTAGCAGTGGGCTGTTTCAGATTATGGTAATGTGTTTCTGATTTGAGTCGTGTTGAAAGCCAGAACAAGGCATCTCATGTGCAGGCCTCTTTGAGGCCTGCTGTTTTCAATTCCTCTTCACAGAAAGGGCTTTTATTTGATTTGTTATGGGGATTTTTTCTTCTGTTGCCAAAACAGCTGCAAGCCTGGAAGGGAATAAGACACAGGGCCACATCAAACTTGTTAGCTTGTAAAAAAATCGGAATGTTCCAGGAACCAAAAAAAAAAAGGATATGAGGGGGAGGAGGGGAGGGGGGTAGAAAAGAAAAGGGAAAAATAAAGCTTTAGCAGCTTTTTTGATTGGCTTTCATGTCAAGAGTATACCAATATATTTTGCTATTTTAAGTATTTTAGGTCAGATTGCTGTGTATTTAATTTATCATGCCCATTCACACCAAACAGAATGGCTTTCTTTGAATAGCTTTAACAGACTTTATGCCAGTGCAAGGAATAAAAAAAATCAATCCCCAATTTTCTAGTCCCCCTCCTCCAGTCACCAAAGCAAACACCCAATAAATAAACTTGATTTCTAAAATGTACTTAACAGATCCTAATTTGTTCATGAATGAGAAAAATAGGAATAAGTAATGCACAAGCATCCTGTACCTGGTGTGAATATTCATTCTGATTTGAGGTCTCTGTCTCTCTCTCTCTTATGTAGCTCTGGGTTGGCAAACTACCTTTTTGGATCACTGCTATCTAATAGCAATGTTGATGGGAATGATCTATGTCTGCGCTGTCCAATATGGTAACCACAAGTTACAAATGTGTACTGAGCCTTTGACACATGTGGCGAGAGTGACTTGGTAACTACATTTCTATTTTTATTTAATTTTAATTAATTTACATTTAAATAACCAAATGTGGTTAATGGACATAACATTGGAGAGTACAGTTCTAAGATTGATTATATCATGAAGAGACTGTTTCTTACCTCTTAATACAAAGAAAAAGGTGTTGTACATACCAGCTATGATTGTAGCCAATATTTAACCTGAGGAATCTGTTTGAAAGATTCTTCTCTGACATATTCAAATTTAGTAGTGCTAAGTCTTTCTCCCCAAATGCCACTGACAGGTTCTTTGAAGCAAATGTATAAATACCTCCGTCTATTGAAATGTGGGTTTACAAGAAGACTTAATGTTCATATGAGAGACAAACAACCATAAAGAACTGCAACCAAAGCTTTCAAATAATGACAGATCTACTAATGCTAAGGATATTCAAGAATTTGTTTTAAATTTACTGGCAACAATTCTCTCAATTCATATTAAACACAGACTTATTGTTTCTGGAACATATGGTGTGTTCACAGTAAGGCCCAAAACCATGTGAAATTGACTTCATACACACAAAGACTATACTGTCCAGATAGCTGATACATATTTTAGAAATTATTGAGTATTTGTTAAAATTTATTAACATATTCTCAGATGTCTTTTGTTGTCAATCCACTTTTCCATTGATGTTTTCCATTGATAGAAAAGATTCAGCAGAGAAATATGATGAGATAAAGAGATAAAGCAAGAACAAAATGTGTGTTTACTAGTCCATGAATCCTCTGGCACCTGGACACACTCCATATCCCAGCCACCCTGACAGTTGTATGGGACTAGGAGAATCAGTCACACAACTAAGTTCTTGTGGGAAAAAAATGAATGCCATGTCCACACCTGACATCCATGCACTTCCTGAATAATTCTTTCTTTTGTCAGAAAATCAGCAAAGACCTGAAACCCTAGAAGAGGGTCATTATATACAATGAGCCTAGACTGTTGAATAACAGTGAAGAGCCATGTCTCCCAACTAATATTGTACCTAGACTTACTGTGATTGAAATAAACAGTGAATCTTTGTTGGACTCAAGGTGAAAGATTTAGGGGCTATCTTTTGCAAATTAGCACTCTGACTAGTACACGAAGACATCTTAAGAGAAAAGTCACTCGGTTCAAGTAGAACTTTCCATAGTGTGACCTCTGTGCAAATTGATCTATCTCTTAACTATGATGTCAAAACCTTGTTTTAAAGAGCTTACAGACTTCAATTAATTTAGAATGTATATTTCCAAGTAAACAAAATGCTAATATATTGACTTGCAAAGTCAATATATTTATTCAATTTATTAAACAAAAACATAAAACTGTCAATTCAAGTATTGTCTAAACACTCTTTCCAGATAGTAAAGTTTAAATAGAAAACCAGATAAATGTCTAAGTAAGATAGGCCAATTAATGGCAAGATATACATGACTATTAAAAAAAAAAAATAGAGGGACTTCCCTGATGGCCAAGGGATTAAGTCTCAGCACTATCACTGTTATGACCTGAGTTCAATCCCCCAGCCAGGGAGCTAACCCACGTATATATGGTGTAGCAGACCTCTCCTTTCTCACCTGCTCTCCTCCAAACAGTATATTTCAGTAAATCTGATTGTTCTGCTATCTACTCTATCTCTGGGGAATCCTCTCATCCCCTGACCCCCTAGCCTACACATCAGTTCTACAGGAAAAAAAAAAAAAATCAGGGCTTTGTTCTTAAAATTTTGAGACTTTTTACAGGCTCCACCTATCTTTCTTTTGGATATTTTCACTGTGGCAGTTATGTGCTTACAACTTCCTTGCTGCCTGGATACACTTTCTTGGTCAATCCCGTTCAAACTGGTGGCTCGGCTGGATGGTCTGCTTGCCTTCTAACTATGGATTCACCATAATATCATGTGTGACTTCTATACACTGACTCTGTGTTCTCCTTGACTGTCTGTAAGTAAGTATAGTGCATTCTTAACTTATTGTGATACCATTGAAAGGAAACACAGATTGGAGCTATAAAGAATTCAGTTGTTTTTTGCTCCTAAAGTATTGCTGTTGGATCTAGCATGCTATTCATATATTAATTAAGAGTCTGTAATATATATTAAGATATATTCCTATTTGGAAGATTACTTGTAACTCATAAAATGCTTCTCAAGCTATGTGAGATCCCAGACCATCTTTTTAGTCAAAATACTAGATCAGTAAATCAAGGATACCGAAGAATAATGGTCTAGACCCACTGTGAGAAACACTGCATTATATTAACCAAAGAAATGATTTGGAAAAATTGAGAGGGGCCCATTTGTTGTACCAAATGGTACCAAAATGTGTTATTATCATGAAAGAGCAGTTTGTTGGAATAAAAACTAAATTTAAAGATCAAACATTTAAAGTCTGGAAAGACTAACCAGAGAAAAATTTTAAACCTTATTTCTGTGTATTGAATGATAATACCCACTGAACAGATGGAAGCAGGAAACTCCAGATTTGTGCTCACATCTATGGAAAAGCAACATATAGCAGGAGGCCTGGAGTCAAGCTATCTTTTAAAGGATATTGGCATAGAAGTATCTTGAGTCATATAGTATGCTTTCAATTTAGTGACATTTTTATATTTGAAGAATAATTTATTGAAAAACACCTTGTATTACTTTGATAACTGAATCACTATGATATATGTTTACACAACATGTTATCACTTTGAAGGTTTTTTTTAATATTATGATGATGCTAAAAAGTTTCCAATGTCCCCCAATTAACTAAAAATAGAAAGGAGACAAACATGACTTTTAAGTTTAAAAAAATGTCAAAACATAGATTCTAAAACAAATTTTCCCATAAGGATGGTTTTATGGGCATTGGAATCATTTGTTTCATTTATTCAAGTGATGAATATATACTTAAAAGAACTCAGGCCCACTAGTGTTTCATGGTACATGAAATATTAGATTTATAGCAATTCCAAGTGGTGGTTAGCTACTGTGGTATTTGGACTGTTGCCCTTTTTCACCCTTATCTCTGTTTCATAGGGATATTGAGCCCTATAGGCTATAAGGTGGACCCCATTAACACTGGGATTCTCCCATATTCAGCCTGCGGGTAGCACTGGGAAAGACTGGAGACATAATTTGCCTTGAGCAGCCTCTGGTCTGGATATATTGTATGTCCTCCAAATTTAATCACTCACGTGACAAAACCTTCCAGGATTCCATACGCTTTTCCAGAATTCTTGAGCCTCAGGCAGCCTGTAGATAATTTAGCTTTTCTCTGTACCCCTCCAATCAGGAGCAGTAAACTACTTAAACCCAATTTCCAGATTTTTACCTCACATTCTCTATAACTTTCCATTTTCTTTCATTTCTTCCTTGCATTAATTTAATTTGTTTTAAATCTTATAGCGCTAAGTTCTATGTTTACTGATGCACTGACTACATTTTCTCTATGATCTAAAAGTTTACTATTGCTTGTTAGCTCCCCCTACAGAGATAAATATAGAGACACATAGTGGATGTTAAAGGAAGTACAATAAAACACCAAGTACTGCTATAGGAATAAAGAACTCATTCAAGTCAATAAACTAAATGCCTGTATTACGTGTAGATGCTATTTATTTGTATTTAATAGAGTGCAATTCACTAAAACATGGAGAGCTCACTACTTAGTTCAAATCAGTTCAAAACTCAAAGAACATAAAGGGGTTTGATATAATATTCTATATCCCTAAAATCACCTCATGTTGACAAGCTATTTTAAGTCATTGCTTGCTATAAATTTTTAGGTAACAGACCTCTATAAAATAGCATTTCCATTTTAACTACCAGAGGCTAATAATGGGATTCAGTGATTTAATTCCTCAATAAACCTCCATTCAAACAAAGTAAACTAAAAAAATACAGTAAAATAATGCTTTGATAGTTGCTATTTGATGTGTCTCAGGAGATGAGTAAGTTTTGTAAACCTTTACCATCTCATGGGGTGACATTATAGAATCATCAACTAAAAGTTGATGAGGGGCCTCCCTGATGGCACAAGGGGTTAAGTTGCAGCACTGTGAAGCTATCTGCAGCCACTTCAGCATGAGTTTGATCCCCAGCCAGGGAAGTAATCCACAAGGCACAGCAGACTTCTCCTGTCTCGCCTGCTGCTCCTTTCAGCAGTATACTTCAGTTAGTCTACGTGTTCTGTTCCCTGCTCTGTCTCTAGTGAATCTTCTCACCTCTGGCCTGTACCCCCAGCTCTTGTATGCATAAATAAATCTTTTAAAAAAAGTAAAACTACCAGCCTTTATCACAAAGTATTCACAGTTAACACTGGGTCATGTAGTCAAGATTAAAAACATCCTGATTTCTCATCCCACTTCAGGTGGTAGCCTCTTACAAGTATATGCCATGTTTTGTTTTGATGATTTGCAATGAGACAGCCAAGAAGACTTATGCTGATGTGATTTATAATGTCCGAGGCCTGAATTTTCGCCAGGCAAACAGAGGCAATGGTCTATGATCAAACACAACCTACAGCTTCCAATCTGTAACTTAAAGCAATTTTCATGCTCTTTTCATGACCCAAATTCCTGATGGTATTCATAGACTGAATGAAGATTTGGGTAAAATCAAAATGATGTCTAACACATAAGAGGTATTAGATATTGTTTTTGGATTGATGACTTGCATCTCTACCTGTCATTTTCTATCTCACAGATATACTATACTTCTCTCATATTTTTCTCTTGTACAAGTTTTGCTTCAGCACTGCACAGAATAATTATGTGACTCTCCCTAACAAACTACTATGCTCTTTCAATAAGTGTAAAAACCAATATTTTTTCAAATTCTTATTGAATGGTCAAGATAAATTAAATACCATAACCACAAAATAAATGAAATCAATGGGACTTAGAAGAAAAAACTTTCAATTTTAATTTAAATGATATATAACTAATTTTTTCTTTTTTGTTAATTATATCAATGTAAGTATTGAGTTTACTTGCTCCTCACAGAATTCCTTCCAGATCATCTATAAAGGAGACTATGCTGTTATATTTTATTAAAATCAGAAATAAAATAAAGCACTGCACACTATATTTAACAACATCTAATAATCATGTACTATAGGTTACAGGATATAATATTATTAAGTTCAATGTCCTTTCTTTTAATTTTGCATAATACTTTTCCATGCACAGACACACACATACATACACACATATTCAGAATATCAACACGCACATTCTGCTACTCTCTATCAAAGGTCTCTTCAGCAATTTGTTAAAAAAAGTTTTTGAATGTGTACAACTAACTAACAGCCATGGGCTGATACCTGTCTCAAATTATCATTTCAATTTAATTAAGATTTCATATACTGCATTCCTCATAATATTGCCTTTCTATAACATGTAAGTATCCAATAATAAGAAAGAGGGACTATCTCTTCTGATTTGATTAGAAAGAAGAATAGCTCTAACTAGAGTTTGATTTTGTTTTCCAGCATTTTTAATTAGTGATTTAAAAAATCTGAAGTTATAGGAAACATTTTAGTTACAATTGATTTTAAAATCCCAAGATTTTGGAGGACAGCACAGGGTTAAATAGAGTCTTTATGTCTGAGGCAAACAGAGTCAAGTCAGACAAAGTTTACCTTTCCTATGTCATGATGACCAAATGCATGACTTAAAATGATAAATTGCCTTGGTAGTGGTGTGAGGACATTAATCTGCAGGGGTGTCGATCCTATGGCTTTGAATCAATGTAATATTGTGAATCAATGTAATATTGTAAACCAATGTCACCTCAATAAAAAAAATAAAAACAAAATAAAATGAATTCTGGATGAATTTTTAGCTTGGAAGAGAGTCAGGAAATGGTGCAGTATAAACTTAAATGGGATCTTAAAGAGTGATAAGAAGATAAATCAGGAACTTTTTTTGAAAGGAAAAGTTAGTCTCAACATGGAGGATCTGAGAGAAAAAATTAGCTAACATAACGCTGACTTGACGGTGGTCTGAACTGAGGAAGGAAAGAACATTGGTTCACCTCACAGACAGGCCTTAATAGGGACACAGGATACAGAACGTCTTGAAGAGTGAATTAAATCCCCGACACAACACAGACTGTTCTCTGAGAATGAAGATACTACCCCCATCCAAATGGCATGTGTATTATCAGGAAAACAACTGAAAAAAAAAAATGGCAATAGCCCAAAAGCAGACCACAGAGAGCATCCAGGAGCTCTAGTTCTTCTTCCATACAGACAGGCATGGGAATGCCCTTGCTTATTTAAGTCAGGGGAGTATCTGTCTTAAAATCCATTCTTACCCTTTTCATTTTTTTTATTTCACCTAAAACAATGATTAGTCACGAAGTATATTCTGAGAATACTCCTTTTTTCATTTATGCAACATTTTATTGAGCACCTACTTTGTACTCAGCACTGTTCTAGATGATTCAGTGAACCATTCAGATAAAAGTCTTACTAACACAGAGTATTATAATTTGAGAAGTAGAAAACAAAAACTATGTATGTACAAAGATGTATACTTCATGGATATAATTTATATATTTTATGTATATGTGTTCATATATATGTCTGCCATATACGTGTTAGTGTGTGTGTATACACATATACACTTGTCAGTATAATACAGCTAATCAGGAGTGTTGGAGTAGGAGATTTACTATTTAAAATAATTAATTAGGAAGGGTCTCTCTGATAACATCATCTTTTAGCTGAACTCTAAAGAAAGAGAAAGAGCAAGTCATGTTCCTACTGGAGAAGAGTGCTGCAGGCAGTGTGAGCAGAAAATCTCTACACTGGAAGCGAAAATGTCTGAAGCTATTGGGGAAGCTGGAGAAGGCCAGGATGATCAGAAAGGCTGACTGAAGGAGAAAGGAATAGAGTCTGTCTTAGAGAGATAGTGAAAGTTGTGTCTGTGTAAGATCTTAGAGGCCTTGGTGTTTGCTCTGAAGCCACTGGAGAGATTAAAAAGAGCGAAGAGGTACTCAGAGTAAAATTTTGAGCAGAGGCTGCTAAAGTGAGAATCAATGGAAGGGAAACAGGGCAGAAGCTGGGAGACCCATTAGGAGCTCAGTCAAAAGGTATTGTGTGGAGCTTCCAGGGCCATTTTTGAAATCAGATATAGAGACATCTTTAAAAAATGAATAGACATAGATACTCTGATAGTCCTGAATGAACAAGAACAGAGATTAAAAAAAAAATCACAAAATCACCCAAATTCATCTGAAGTGGTATGGTATTTAAAAAAAAAAATGTATTCAAGGAATAAGGGCAAACTGTTCAAACTGAAAAGGCCAAAGGTCACTGGAGTTTTTATTTCACATCTCTAGCCTTTCAAGTAGATCAAAGGTGCTTGTCTTTGTGTGACGGATTCATGGGGTTGCCAGATGACTACATATGGTGAGGCAGCATCTGTTTAGGAGCTTGTCCTACCTGCTGTTCTCCTTAGGGATTCTGATTTCCCATATATCCCTCCTGTTTTGCCTGCTTAATGCAGGATGGGGAGGCCAGGGAAACTTTGATTTGGGGTTTTCCAGGGAAAGCTGCACATTTTGTGCTACTGAATTCTAAAATTAACAAAGTTCTTTATTTCGTTCACCAGAGATTACACAGAATCTTAAGGAAAAAAAACATCTCCAAGAAACCCCAGATTTGAAATTGCTTGGTCCAATGCCCAGCTGACTACTTAATTGATTAGTCTCCACTCACAGAAATCTCAACATACTTCGTAGAAGTGCAAACTAGACTCATTATCTGCATTTGAAATTGGAAATATTAGGAAAATGTAAGAAAAGACTAGCGAATGGAGAGGAAGAGTTAAACAATTTAGGTAACAGGAACTCCAATGACAGCATGTTTTCATGGTGTCTGAGTTAACAAAGTGTTTACTTATCTTGTAAAGCAGTTCATAGTTTTAGAATCCCAAACCATCACTAGAAAGAAGTATTAGATACTTATCACTTATATTCTTTTACTACTTTATTTCTTTCCAATATTTTATCATTCAGCCTTTGAAGGTTTTTACATTCAGTCAAATAAATTTTCCATGCCTATTATAGTATTTAAAAGAGTTATGCGATGATGGACTTAAAAACCCACGAAGTTAGTTTTAAAATCAAAATTTTGTAAAGTTTTTGACTTATTGATGTTATATTTACTCACAAAATATTTTAATGAAATGTTTGATGTCAACACATATAATTACAATGCTCTTGTGGTATCTTGAGACTCAGACCTATCTTAGTCTTTCAACTAAAGGTAGTCAATCCAGCATACTAAATACCCACTACTCACATGGTGGTGCAGCAAACAGCTGAAATGAGGAACTTGTAGTGGAAGAAATATCAGGGTGGGCCTGGAGGTGTGGGCATGAAAGAATTCACCAGAGAGAGAGTGAAGAACAGAAAAGGCAGGTTTATTGAAATATGCTGCTAAGAGGAGCAGGAGGCATGAGAAGGGAGAAGTATGTGCCCAAAGGAGGATTCTGAGGTTCTCTTTTACACTCCTGTTTTTGCGAGCTTTTTAACTTGGGGCACCAGTTTGCACCAGTTTATCTGCTGGGGTGTCTGGTCTTCAGCATTGGCCTCTGCTTCTGCATTCCTGGAGCTGGGCTGGTTTTCCTGTCAAGGTGGTGGGTGTTTTGGCTTTGCCGGCGAGGCAGTCTTATCTATCACCTTGTCTATGCCAGCCTCCCAAACCTGCCTGCGGAGCAAGGAGCGGGGTTTAGTTTATAACCTTATTAAGTTTTAACCTGACTGAATTGTCTCAACATTTTTATTCATTATAGAACTACTAGTACTTTGATTTTAATTCCTCAGCATTTCTTCAAATTTTACTGTTTTGCTTTCAAAATGCCATTATGGTGAATGATTAAAAGCATCAGACCCATTACACAGGCATTCAGACTGACTTCAATAGTCCCCACTTATGAACAACCTATTTAAAGCCTCACTTTACAGCTCAGTGACTCCCAGAGTCTCGCTACACTGTGTATGAAGAAGGAGCGCATGTAGAAGCCTGGAGTATCAACTCAAGCAGTGAAAATGGGGTATACTAAAGAGTAGAACTGAACATGTATCACATGTTAGGATTCCCTAACAGTTTCTGGGCTGACCAAGAACAGACACTGAAAAATAAAAGTCGAGGACATAGAGCACAAGCTTTGGAATATCAAGCAGAATACATTTTAAAAAATAGATACTAAGGTGATTAGAAATAAAATGATAGAAATAGAGGAGAAAGGAGATAGAAACAACCAAATGAAAAATAAAAGTATATTACATCAGGAAATGGACACTACTGTAAGAGGATGGTTCCTCCCTTAGGAGGAACATAAGGGAACCAAATGAGGATCAAGGAAAGGAATAAGAACAATATTAATAATAACAATAACAGCAATAAAGAC
>JAGFMF010011384.1:1517425-1565705 GCA_019455555.1 Galemys pyrenaicus
TGATGGTGCACTGGTGAGATGGTGATGGGGAATACATGTGGATTACAATTAATGGCAAGTATATGTAAATTTTAAAATATTTTAATAAAAGAAAAAAAATAAATAAATAAAAAAAAAGAGGATGTTCCTCAGGAAAAGTGAGGTTTCATGTTCCCTGCTCCACCCAAGGGAGGGTAGAGCTGAACAGGGAGAAGAAGAAGGGGACTAGAGAAGGAAGGAGAACAGGAAGAAGGGTGAAGAGTCAGGAGGAGACTTAGAGGAGGCACTTGTTGCAGAGAATGTGAAGAAACTGCACTTGCTTCTTGGTCCTGGACTAGTTAAAACAGATACAGGTGAGAGACCTGTGGGGAGGTTATTCTTCCCCTTTTCTGTATTGCATACTAATTGTATTAAAGTTCCTTCCCATTAAAGTTCTTACATGCTAGATTGTGTTTTGTCTTGATGCAGCAGATGGCAGAATCTATTTAGAATGGGCAGTTTTAGGGGTTCTGGGTTGCCCCTCTCCCTGCCCTGTAACATTATGTCCTTAGAAAATCTGATCAAATCTGTCAACACTGATTTGTCTTGATAAAGCTACAGAGA
This sequence comes from Galemys pyrenaicus, assembly GCA_019455555.1. Lineage (NCBI taxonomy): Eukaryota > Metazoa > Chordata > Mammalia > Eulipotyphla > Talpidae > Galemys > Galemys pyrenaicus. The sequence continues at coordinate 1,518,008 of JAGFMF010011384.1, forward strand.
AAGGGTAAAGATAAATAAAACAGACACTGAATAAAGATTTTTATAAGTCCTACATTGGCGAAAGAAGAAAATTTTAAAATGTAGATGCTCCCAGATTTTTCAAGGCAATGTTTAAGGATACAATATTGTAAAGATAAAAAAATAATAATAATCTACAAAATGCTGTAAGAGGAAGTAATGTGACCCAATATCTAAAATTGAGTCAAATAATTCTTCAGAAATAAGGTAAATAAAGGTAAAAAACATATCAATTTTCAAGAAATACAGCATCTGAATTTTTCATTAGTTTTTTATGACCACAAAACATAAACAATTAAGAACTAAATCAAAATAAAGAGTTCAGAAATGATGAAGCTCTAGTGGAAAAGAACTTAGGACAAATAGACCTGTTATTAGAAAAGAAATACAATACTATGAATCTCTAAATGTTGGGAAATGCAACATATGAACACTTCGTGACAATTCAAAGGTGGTGTGCATGGGCAGGAGACTGGAAGAATGTTAACTGTACTCACTTTCTAGTCTTCATTAAGAAAGAAAGTTTCTGCTGGAAAATTCTCATCAAAATCTACTCCCTGAACACAGGAATAAAATTTCATTTCTAGGGCCTCCCTAGGGGCGCCAGAGGTTAAGCACCATACTACGAAGCATCTGCAGCCACTTCCGGATGAGTTAGATCCCCTGCCACGGAGGTGACTCACAAGGCGCAGCAGACCTCTCCTGCCTCACCTGCTGCTCCCCTCAGCAGTATACTTCAGTCAGTCTGCGTGTTCTACTCCCCACTCAGTCTCTGGTGAATCCTCTCATTCCCACCACACCTCTGGCCTGAACCCCAGCTCTTGTATGCATAAGTAAGTAATAAATAAATTAAATAAAAATAAAATTTATTTTCTATGACTCATGCTACATAATATCAAAACAAAACAAAACAAAAACCCACATTTAGCAGACAGAAATTAAACCTCTCTGGATTAAAAAAAAAATTCAGTATCATTAGTTTCATACATAATAATGAACCTTCTCATTAATAACAAAAGCTACTGCCAGATGTGTAGTAATCAAAAAAGTAAAAGGAAAAGAATAACAAAAGTTAGATAAGCACACAAAAACAATAACAGAAAGCCAGAAGGGCTCAATGAAAAGCCCAGCTTAAACAAATCAATGACAATAATCAGAGCTCTAAATTGCTAATTTCTAAAGACAATTCTTATAATTATTTTAAATGATACAATTTAGTATAGTAAGATATACTATACTTTGATTTCATTTAATATACTAAAATGAAATAAATAAGAGGAGAAAAGAAAGATACTTAATACTACAGAAGTATAAGAGATTCATGAACAAAATGTTAAAAAATTGTAATATTTGACCCTATTTCTGATATACTTAAAAAATTATAAAGATTTGAGTTAGGTATTACATTTTCTTAAAATAAAAATAATAAAATAGATTCACCCTTCAGATTTTTAAATCAAGAGTACTAAATCACAAAGAATTTATTTTGTTTCCTAGAGTGTTGTTTTTAAATTACAATCGTCTGAAAAAAATAGTAATAGTAATTTTATTCTTACAGTAGTATTGTCCTGAATTAAAAAGTGAGGGAAATAAATAAGAAACTTGCTCCAGGTCACACTCACTGGAAGGCCGAGTCAGGGTTCTGGTTCAAGGACCATGTTCTTCCAAAGAAACATGAAATAGTGAATGCAAAAGATGACTGATTTTCCATACAGAATGATTTATATATAGTGAGGTATATGTAAATATATGGCCTTCATATATATATATATATACATAAAATTACATATCACTATACACATATATATCTGTGTATAAGAGTTTAGGACATAGTTCTGTGGCAAGACAAATTCTAATCTTCTTACAAGACTTGGTCTAAATTTTAATTTTCACGCTTAAGAGTTTTTGTTTTCAGGGCCTCTCTGGTGGTGAAAGTGGTTGTCTCAGCACTATGAAGCTATCTCTCACCAGTCACTTCAGCATGAGTTTGATTCCAGGAAGTCGACCCACATAGAGACAGACCTCTCCTGTCTCGCCTGTCACTCCCCTCAGCAATGTATTTATCTGCCTGTTCTGCTCCCCACTCTGCCTCTAGTAGATCCTCTCATCCTCCACACCTCTAGCTTATACCTCCAGTTCTTTAAAAAAAGTTTTTGTTTGCCAATTAAAAAATTGTAATTTCATTTTTATCTGTTTCTACTTATTCTGTTAGCTGACTATTAATGGTTTCCTTTATTTCTTTTGGGTAAATAGGTATTATATTAATTTACCAAATATTTTTTAAATATGTTTTAAAAAGTCATTGGCCCATTTTTAAGTTGGTTTGACAATGTGCTTATTATTGTGTTATATGAGTTTCTTGTATGTTTTAGATACACATATTTTATTTGATATGTCTTTTGCAAATATTGTTTCCCAGTTTGTAACTTGCCTTTTCATTTTCTTGACAGTATTTTTTGCAGAACAGAAATTTTGATTTTATTGAAGTCCAGCTTGTTAATTATTTCTTTTATTTTTTTAAACACTTATTAATTTGTGCATACAAGAACTAGGGTATAGGCCAGAGACATAGGGGGTGAAAGGATTCACCAGAGACTGAGTAGGGAGCAGAACAGGCAGATCTACTTAAATACATTGCTGAGGGGAGTGGCAGGAGAAACAGGAGAGGTCTGCTGCACCCTGTGGGTCCCCTCCCTGGTGGGGGATCAAATGTGTGTTGTGGATACTTGATAGCTTGTGGTGACAGGCTGTGTATAGCTTGATATTGTTGAGACTTAACCCCTTGCACCACCAGGGAGGTCCCCCAATTATGTCTTTTATAGCTCATGTTTTTGGTTTTGCATCTGTAGAATCACTGAAAACTCAAAGTCATCTATGTTGTTTTTTATGTTAATCTTCCCATAAAAATATAGGAATTTTATAGTTTTGCCTTTGCATGTAGGACTGTGATCCATTTGGGGCTAACTTTTGGGACGATCTTCAGGTCTGTGCTAAGGATCTTTTCTTTTTTTAACAAGTTGTTTCAGCGCCAGTTGTTCAAAAAACTATCTTTGTTACATTATACTACCTTTGCACTTTTATCAAAGATCAGCTGGGCTATATGTACATATTTTATTTGTATGTTTTCCTTTAAGTAGTATTGGTTTACATAATTGATTTACTTGATTTGTGTCAATGAATTAGGGATATAAGTTCACCACCCATCAGATGTGTATTACTTCACCACACAAGAGGACCAATATTCTGTTCCACACACCAGCCACCCACTCTGATATGCTTAACTATGCAGTATTCAAGACTTTGTTTTGGTTTAAACTTGTCCAATAGGTGGTTTTTCAGGCAGCATTATATTCTTCATAAAATATAGGGCTAATGTATTATTCTCATATGCCTATGTTTTGTCTCCACTGATTTCTTTGACGTTCTATCATAAATTCTTCTTCAGCTGATGTAATTTCATATGTGTTGTACTGTAACATATCCATACTTACTACCTTTTGTTCCCTCATCCTGAACTTCTTCATTTAAAAATTATCATGACCTACTTTACTCTCAAACTAAAATCTACTAACCAACTTTCAAATTTCTATTGTTTTTCCATGATATATAAGCATGTTTCTATCCTTATACCTTTGTTTTTTATCTGAAAATAGCAAAAATTTTTAAATAAAAAGAAAATTAGCAATCTTGATTTTTCACAATCTCCTTAGCTCTATTGAGTCCAAGAGAAAATCTAAAACTTCGAATTGCAGAAAACAGAAATCAGAACCAATGAAAATACCTTAGAACTATGAGATATAGCTGAAGCAGTGTTTAGAAAATCAACTGTAACTATATATGCAAAAAAGAATGAAAGTAAATTAAATCAGATTATGTTAGAACTTGAACAATCAAGAACAACTTAGAAAAGGAAATAAGGGAATTTAACACAGATAAAATCTAACTAATGAAGAAGATAGAGAAAAGAGACCTTAAACACGCCACTTTTTTTTTTATCTACACAGAGATTCTTTATGTGAATAAATGAGGACAAATAAGATGTCCCCAAGTTACAGTCAGATCCATATTTCCTATCTTAGAGTTATATCTTGTCTAAATAACATCTGATGAGCCTTATTTCCAAAAACACAGCATTTACTTCTATCTGCTTGTGCTGCAAAACCTCATATCACATCCATGTTCTAAATATCCAAATTATTTGCCTCTACTTTTTTAACCAACCCTTCAACCCTCCCTAAAAATTCAAGTTCCCTTACATTCAAATTCTCTTAAATTTAAATTCTTTAAAATTCCCCTTAAAATTTCAAGTTTGGGGACTGTCTGGTGGCACAAAGGTTTAAGCACCACATTCTGAAGCATCCGCAGCCATTGCAGCATGAGTTCGATCCCTGACCATGTTGGTGATACACATAGTGCAGCAGACCTCTCCCATCTCACCCGCTGCTCCCCTCAGCAGTGTATTTCAGTCTGTCTCCCTGTTCTGCTCCCCACTCTGTCTCTGGTGAACCTTCTCACCCCCCCACCCCCAACACACACACACCTCTGGTCTATACCCCAGTCCTTGTATGCATAAATAAATCTTTTTTAAAAATTCAAGTCTATTTTAATATAGCTTACATAAAGGAAAATTCAACCTTGTGGTAAGTTTTAAATCATTAAAAGCTGTCAAAAAGCCATCACCATGCTTGAGCAGTAATACTTTGTTATTATCATGACATTTTCCCTTGCACCCGTTGAGAACAAACCCTGCTTCAGTTCCCAGTCCTTGGCACTCACTGATATGATTCCTGTAACTATAGTTTTGTCTTCTTCAGAATGTCCTATAAATGGAGTTGTACAAAAGTAAAATTATTTTTTTCTGGTTTCTCTTATGTAGCATAACACTGCATTTCATTCATGTTGTTGCACATTACAGTAGCTCATTTTTTTTTTTTACTTGAGTAGCATTTAATGGGAATCTGGATATTTCAATTTTTGTGGCATTATAAACAAAGATGTTATAAACATTTGTGTGCTTGTCTATATGTTTTGTGAACATATGTCTTTATTTCTTTTGTATAAATATCTGAGAGACTACTGAGTCATATAGTCAATGTATGTTTAAATGTATACAGAACTGCCAAATATTTTCCAAAGTGGCTGTACCATTTTGCACACTCACTGGAAATATATAAGAGCTCCAGAAACTCAACATTCACACCAGTGTCTGTGCTTACCATTTTTTACTACTCAGGTAGGTGTGTAATGTGTGTAGCGGTGTTCTACTGTGGTTTTTAATTTGTTTTCCCTTAATGGCTAAGGATGTCAAGCATGTTTTTATGTACTTACTTACTATCAATATCTTTCTATGGGTGAAATATCTGTTCAAACCCTTTGCACAATTTATTTTATTGAATTTCTTATTGTTGAGTTGTTAGAGTTCTTTATATATTCTGATAGAAATCCTTTATCAAATAAGTGTTAGCAAAGGTTTTCTCTTAAGTTGTGGACTTTCTTTCTCCCCTCTTTAGGTCAGCAGCTGTAAATTTGTTAAGTTTCAATTTCTTAATTTTTTTATTTTATGATTATTATACATTCTATTTAAGATATCTGAGGTGCTGACCTAGTCCCCTAGATCATGTTTGGTATTATAAACCATAATTTTAAGATTTAAGAAATATTTGTTTTAAAGTTTGTTTCAGTTTTGAGTTGATTTTTAGATGTGAGTGAGGGTTCTTTTTTTGCAATTAGATGTTTTATTTTTACAGCAGAATTTAATAAAAGATTATTCTTTCTATTATAATTACCTTGACAACTTCATTAAAAATAGTGTTCACCGTATGTATAGCTTTTTTTCTGGACTATTTATTCCACTGATCTAAATATTTACTTTACACAAATACCAACCTGTCTTGATTACTAATGTTTTCTATGCAGCCTTGAAATCACATAGAATAGGTCATCCAAAATTGTTTTGTTAGATCTTTTGCTTCCACATATATCTTTAGAAAATGCTTGACAGTTTTTACTAAAAAGAATACCAAATTGATTGGATTGCATTGGATCTGTCAATCAGTTAGGGAAGAATTGATAACTTAACAATATTGAGTTTTGCAATTATTGTGATACACCACTCAGTGCCTTGGGCTTTTCTCTGATTTCCCCTATCAGTACTACATAGCTTAGCACATATATTTTAGCATATTTGTCCATATGTATTTCATGTTTTGATGCCATTGCTTATTATAATGCCAATTAATGTCATTTAACTCTAAATATAATATCAGTTCTCATTTGTTCATTTCTCTGAAGCTGATTTTATCATTGGTGTACAAGTACAGTATTACATATTCCTATTCAGTTTTGATGTACTTTTTAAAATATTTATTTATGCATACAAGAACTGGGCTACAGGCCAGAAGTGCAGGGAGTGAGAGGATTCATCAGAGACAGAGGGGGGAACAGAAAAGGCAGGTTGACTGAAATACACTGCTGAGGGAGCAGTGGGCGAAACAGGAGAGGTTTGTTTTGCCATGTGGGTTAGCTCCCTGGTTAGGATTCGAACCCGTGCTCTATTGCTGTGGACAAACTCATAGTGCTTTGCTTAACCTCCTGCACCACCAGGAAAGCACTGATGTTCTTTTTCTTACTTTATTGTTCTGATTAATACCTCCACTGCAACATCAAAGTGTTGAGTAGATACTCATAGTTTTCTCACAGTCTCATATAAAGTCTTTCACTATTAGGTAAAATATCAGGTATTTGTTTTTTTAAGAGGCCCACTATTGGTTAAGAAATTTCTTGTCAAATCTGAGTTTGTAGGACTGAATAGTTTTTATCCAATGCTTTTATTGAAAATAATAGGGTTCTCCAGAGGAAAATATCCAACTGGATGGATATGTGGTCACATGTATCTGGTTACTAAATGGAGATTATATATAATACATGGAGAGAGGGAAAAAAAATGATTGGTTTATATGATGTGGAGGCTGGGAAATCCAGAATCTATAGGGTGGACTAGCAGCTCATCTCTGAAAACAGTTTGCTAGTAGAATTTCCTGATTTTTGTTGGAGAGTGAAGGTAGGTGCAGCTGTTTTACATTTAATAACTTCAATAACTTGATTAGCTGAAGCTCACCTATGCTATTGAGCACAGCCTGCTTTATTCAAAGTCTACTGATTTACTGAGGTGGTGGACATGGTGTAATAAAATAACATTTGTAAGTGTGTGAACCTATACTCTAAAGCATATGCAGTATTGTAATCAATAAACATAATAAAAAATTCTTGAAGAGAATATAGGTTAAAAAAAGCCTAGTTACTTAAATGTTAATATTATCTTAAAAATACCTCAGAGTGGGCCCTCCCTGGTGGCGCAGTGGGTTAAGCAACACACTATGAAGCAAACTGCAGCCACTGAAGCATGAGTTCAATCCCTGCCCCCGGCTAGGAAGGTGACCCACATGGCACAGCAGACCTCTCCTGCCTCGCCCACTGCTCCCCTCAGCAGTGTATTTCAGTTGATCTGGCCTGTACCCCTGTGCTTGTATGCATAAATAAATAAATTTTTAAAAAAATACCTCAGAGTGTTCAAATATCTAACTACAATGACTTAGACAAGTTGACACATAAAACTTATTATATATTGCATCTAATGAGAAAATCATGTCAAGTGCTTTATTTTCTGTTTTAGTTTCTATATGAATTATAATGATTGACTTTCTATATTAAATTAATCAACTTGGTATACCTGGTATACACCATACTTAGTCATGATATAGTATCCTTCCGTTACATTGATGAATTTGATTTGCTAATATTTTTAAGAACGTTATATCTGCATTAGTTTCCTATTGATGCTATAACACATTAACACAATGCTAATGGCATAAAACTAGTCTTACAGTCTAAAATCAAGGTGTCTGCATAAGTGTATTCACTCTGGAGGCACAAAGAATAAACTGTTTCTTTGCTGTTCTCTAGCTTCTGTTCATATATGTTTTCCAGCTCTTTAATTATTAGGTATTTTAACATTGATTTTAATTATTATTAAGTTACATTCTGATTACTCAAAAATAATTCAGCTCCAACTCTCATATTGTTAAATGCTTTATCATTTGAAAATATGTTCACTTTAACACTATACACAATAGCTAAGTGACAGAAACAGCCTAAGTGCCAGGGACAGATTAGTTGACAAGAGGACACAGGATATACACACAATGGAACACAATTTGGTTATTAAAAAAAGGAATATGGATGAAATTGGGGGGAATTATGGCAAGATATATAAGAAGGAAAAAGACAAATACTGAATGGTTTAGCTCATATATGGAATAAAAAGAAACAGAAGAGAGCTTTGCAAACCAACAACGAATCCTAGAAATCTGATGGTAAAATTGAGGCTACCAGAAGAGGAGGGAGAGGGAGGAGAGCAAAGTGTGTATGGAGCCCAATGGGACTATGGTGGGGTACTTGGGGCCTTAAGACTGTGCACAGTGTGGTATCATATATCTGAAGTGGTGTGAACCAATATCTCTAAGTGATATATATATACATATACACATATATGTATATGAATATGTTTACCAGTATAATAAACAATCACGTATCATCACCTAAAAAAACTGATTAATTTTAAAATAAGTTCATTTTTTTGACATCTTAAAAATTTTAAAGATTCTTGAAAATTTATTTTTGCATAAAGAACTGGGGTATAGACCTGAGTTGCAGGGGGTGAAAGAGTTCAACAGAGACAGAGTGGGGAGCAGAACAGGTAGATTTACTGAAATATACTGTGTAGGATTAGACAAATCAGATCTTTCCACCCTCCAACCACTGGGATGATGGACACCTGCGGTGCTGCGAGCATTCCAGGGTGGGCATGCACAAGTGGGCACACACGGGCTTAAATGGGTGGCGTCATGAGGACGCCAGGAACAACAGGACCAACAGTACTGACCAACATGAGCAGCAGTAGAAGAAGCATCCGAGACGGTGAGATGCACCGGGAGCTGGGAGGCCTGCCAGCCTCTCGGTTCCCTGGCACCCATGTCTGCCATGTACCTGATGCCACCTCTGATGTAGAGATAAATAAAAGCATAAAAAGTCACCGAGGGCTCCAAGACTCTCCTTCCTTGACCCGTCTGCCCAGAACCATCCCGAAACTTGCTCCTGTGCCGCCTTTCCTGCTGCTACATCCTGCTAAGGGCAAGACAGGAGAGGTCTTCTGTAGCATATGTGGACCAGCTCCTTGGCCAGGGATCAAACTCAGGCCTAGCAGTGGGCCACCAAGGAGACCCCAACATCTTATAATTAACCTTTGGGCCATCAAGGACACCCCAACATCTTATAATTTTTAAAAAACTGAAATATTGCAATTCAATGTATAAGTAAAAATAATGAGATGAATAACTTTTAGACCTGTAAATGGAAATGTCTTTTATTTTTCTGCCAGCCTGCTAATGAGAGTCAGACTCGTCAGTCATTGAGCCAGGGGATTTAAGCAGCTGGTAGTGAGTATATGTGCCCATTACTCTCAGAAACATTAAGTATCAAACATCTTCAGTGGTGCTTCACATTACAGTACTTAGCTGCTGTATGCAGCAGTTTTCTGGTTGTTTCTGCTCAACTATCATTTTTAGGAAGTTATGTGTGATAGTACAACAGCATAGTCTCTTTCCATGGTCTTATCTAGAGATCAGCAACCTTACCCAGTAAGAGGGCACTAATTTGGCTTTTCAACTACATATGTGATCTCTGTTTCCCATTCTTCTCTGTTTTTATTTTACAATCCTTTAAAGCTACAAATCCTTTAAAATCCATTCTTAGCTCACAGACTTTGCAAAATTGTCTGCTGGGTAGAACTGGCCCTGAGGCCATCATTTGCCAACCCCTTCAAACCTTCCTCATGGGTAAACTTGTTAATTGTGTGTTAGTCAGTGCTAGGATCACTGATGCTCTGAGCATGTGCTCCTTGTTCCTTTTAATATTAGCCAACATCTTAAACCTGGATCCTTCGGGATGGTTCACACCCAGATGCTCAGATCCCCTGGTTCAACTACCAACTAGACTGACTCAGTAACAGGCTGGCAGAGAAAAAAAAATGACATTTCCCTTTACAGGTTTAAAAATTATTTATCTCACTATTTTTACTTATACATTTAATTGCCTTATTTGCCATATGTTTGTTTTTAAAACTTGTAAGATGTTGGGGTCTCCTAAGTAGCCCAAGGGTTAAGCCTTTTAATCCTCAAGGCAACCAAATTCTATTTCATATCTATGGAGTTTCTCCTGCAAGAAATAACTACAATTCCTTCCCTGGAAGAAATCAGTTTGAATTGTGTCACTGTTACGGGCCCAAGAGGTTTTTTGTTTTGTTTTGTTTTGTTTCTGTTTTTTTGTTTTTCCCCTAAAGGCAGAAGACTTTTACTGGAAATAGCATATCTTTCTTTTTGAAGGCAAGAAGTAGAGTTCTCTAGCCTTGTCCAAGAGGCAGAACTATTTTGCTTCTACCCTCCTCCCATAATGTCCCTGAGGACAATAAGATTTTCTGCCTCCTTCTCAAAATTATAAGGGTTTCAATTGTCATAAAAGGATGATCATGAGAAAATACCTCTACTCAAAGACAGGCGATCACTTCGGGACGTGAGTCTGCACAGGTTCTTACCCATCTCCAGCTGTCTTTATTATTTCTCGAAGGCATTATTGGAAGTGCTTGTGTGAATGTGCATTTAGAGTTCCCAGGAACACCAAGTGATACAAAGGCCCCATACTTTGCCTCTAAGACTTCCTTAATATTTTAGCTGATTTTCCTCACCCTCCTCTATGGCAGCTACTTCTTCCTCCTCTGTTCTTCCAAAGGTGAAATACTTCTTGTTTTCCATATCAGAAAAGCTATCCTTCTTTGGATTTTTTTTCTCTTCTTTTTATGACTTTGGGTCACTGTGGCTTCAAACAAGTTAGGATTTCATGTATCATCTGACTCTGTGTCACTTTGAAGACAGGAGTGGCTTGCTCCTCTGGAGCTCCACATTCTAAGCAGAAGAACTCATACTGCTTTCTTCCCATGGGAAGAAATCTCAATAAATATTTTTGATTCATAATTTAAGAACTCACAGAATGTATAATGTGTCCCTTGACAATACTTCGTATAATTAAGATTCTTTTGCTGTTCTTAATCTTACACATAAAGCATGGACTTTTGAATAGCCACTCCCCCTATACTTAACTAAAATGAATAGTAAGGCAGATGAATTCTACTTGATTTATGACTAAGCAGTTTCTGGGAGGAGAAGAATGACTTGGTGAATTTGTTTAATGGACTTGCGTGCAAATGTTTTATCCTCTTTACTCATGCTGATTACAATGGAGAGGCTATTGAGTAATACAGTAACTTACATAATAGTTTTTTCTCATTTCCTTTGCAAACATTTGTATATTTTCTATAATATGAACTTCTAAGTACTCTGAAACAGCAATAAAAAGCTATAATCTAAAGCTGAATCTGGACCACAACTTGTTTTTGTACAACTCACAAACTGAGAATGAGGCCGGAGCTCAGTTAGGATAGCATTAGACTGAAGAATGTTTGTTTGTTTTAAAGTTTTAAATAGTTGTAAAAGAAACAGAAATTTAAGACAAAGTCTACATGTGGCCACCAAATCCTAAAATGTTTACTATCAGGTGTTTACAGAAAATGTTTGCTGTCCTTTCACTCTAGGGCACACAAAATTAGGGGATATGTTGTCTCTGTCTGGAAGGCCCTTTGACTCTGGCAAAACAAAGCAGCCATACACATAAATGAAATATGAATTAGAAATTAATGTGTCAGGGGCCTCCCTGGTGGTGCAGTGGGTTAAGCAACACACTATGAAGCAAACCGCAGCCACTGCAGCAGGAGTTTAATCCCTGCCGCCTACCAGAGGGGTGACCCACATGGCACAGCAGACCTCTCCTGCCTCGCCCACTGCTCCCCTTGGCAGTGTGTTTCAGTTGATCTGCCTGTTCTGTTTTACAGTCTGTCTCTGGTGAACCCTCTCACCCCCTGCACCTCTGGCCTGTACCCTAGTTCTTGTTTGCACGAATAAAATAAATCTTCTAAAAAAAAAAAGAAATTAATGCGTCATATGAAAAATAACAAATATCATTCTGTGATGAAGTAGAATAAGGAATATTGTCATCTCTCCATATCTGCAGGAGGTTGCTTCCAGCCACCCCCCTGGGGACCAAGTTCCACAGATGCTCAAGTTCTTTATATAACATGATATAGTATATGCATATAGCTCACTCATCCTCCCATATACTTTACCTGCGGATTACCCATAATATCTAATATGATGTAAATGGTATGGAAATAGTTGTTACTCTGTAATATTCAGGGAATAATGACAAGGAAAACAGTCTGCACATGCTCAGTGCAGATGCAAGCATTATAGCTGTAACTACATGGTATGACTTTTCAAACTGTGTTTGGTTAGGTCTGTGGATGTGGAAGCCAGGGATACAGAGGGATGACTGTAATTACTTCCAGACAGAGGCATCCAGGTAGCCTCTTTGATGGAGACAGCATTTTAATAAGATGGTAAAATATGGGTAGAATTAATAGATTCAGGAAAATAAATAAATCAAATAAACAGTGGACACCCAGATTTAAGAAACAAGAAAATTGACTTTACATCTTACGAACTAGAAAAACATGTGATCCATTTATTTTTCTACCCTCAGTCATTAGTCCTGCCCCAATAAGAATCATTTTCAAATGAGATTTATTTTCATGTTTTTAGCCTTTGAATTGGAAACTCAGAAAACGAATAAACATCAACAATAAAACAACCTCACAGAAATCTGTATTTCTCTTCAGGCAACCCATAAAAATGGCTTCTGTTTAACATTTAGATATTCTCTATAAATAGTACTGATGACATGAAATTGAACAATCGAAACGGGGCCTGAAATTTCCTGTGTTGCACTCTCAAGTATACAAACCATAGAAGCAGCGCAGTATAAGTACCTAAGACATCAATTTTACTGCCAAATTGGGACAAAAGCTTTCCTTGGTTTTATTATTGGTTTGTGAACGACTTTGAGCAGTTTGTTGCATATATTCATAAGAACCAGCCAAAAGTATTTATCATGTCAGTAACTCTGCTACTTTGGATATGAAAGCCTAAAGAGGAGGATGCTTCCATGTGTTGGAAGTAAGGGAATTCAGAATCGTGGTCCTAGGAATCTAGCATGCCACTGACATCACAAACTGAGAAGGCTGCTGAGAGACCAGATCTCAGTAATGTCACCAGTCCCAATAAACTGCATCAAGGGAATGTGAAAGGAATTCTCATTGGCAGCCCACTTAGTCTTCCCTATCTTTTACAGGCCAGTGTGAAAACCTACATCTAGAAACTGTTCTGCTTTCTGGGTTTTGATTACACAACACACAATCATTGGCTCTTCCTGCCACAGCTACATTCAGTGAAATCCTTTTGTAATGAGGCTGGATTGCATGAGTTTAAACTTCCTCCCATGTATTTCCCTTTTATACTCACCTCTGTTCTCTTAAATACCTGACTCTGTTTTCAGGAACTTTTAAATTACTTGCACTAATTAAAAAAAGGCAGGGTAGGGATGTCCAAAATGTATCCACTCAGACAGACTGATCAGTATTCAGCATAGTGTCAGTAGATGCAAGCTACTTTCTGCTAGATGAGCCATTAATGACATGCTAGCCGCTATGAATGGAAAGCACATGCTCACAGCTGAAACCAGAGAGTGCTTCAGAGGTGATCTGTAAGAACTGGCAGACCACATGAATAGTACCTTAGACTGAATACCAGTTAGTTTCCTAATGCTGACCTTAATCCGTCCACATAGTTGGAGTTACACTTCTTCCATCTTTGACTTTTCCCATTTACCCCCAAGATTATAATAGTCTCAGATAGAGAGAATCACTGGGCCTCCCTCTTCCTAACTCTATCAACAAGGACTGAACATTTGCTTCCTTCAGGACTTCCTTTTCAACTCTCAGAATCCTGTTCTACCTAGATGTGAAAATAATGAAAGCTAAAAAGTCTTTTAAATTCCAATAAAAAAAAAAACTTGCTTTTCCTAGAGGCAATGTGGAATTTCTTTCACTAAGCAGAAAAGTCACAACAAGAAAATGGGAAGGAAAGAGTACACAGTTAAGTATTCCAGATAGATTTACATGAAAACAGGAAATGAAGCTATAATGAACATAATGAGTGCCACAATATCACAAAATAACCAAAAGTGTTAATTTTTATAACTAAAGTGTCATATTGGTTTATTTGTAAAGTTTATAATTACTGATATTCTAAGATGAGTGAATGTGTATGGATCATTGACTTAAAAAGAAAGGTCTAACTAGAAACTATAAGATCTGTGAATGTATCTAAATTATGAGAAAAATCTGATGTTATTGAGAAGTATTTCAAACATGTTTTCAGAAATTCACAGTGACACTTAATATATACTACTGTCCAATAAGTTCATAAGCATCAACAAAATATGTTTTAATGTTTATTTAAAATATGAGTTTTTCTTGTAAAGGAATCACAAATCCAAGTCCAAAACCCAGGACTTTTGTTAGAAAACTTCATGACAAAATGATTGCTATTACTTTTGTATCATTATTAAAAACCCAGTTAGTACAATTTGAGGATTAATCACTAGAACATTTTTCCAAATAACAATAGAAGACATTGCTAGAACAATGGAATAGAAATACAAATAGACAAAATATTTTTTAAAGTTAACTTCAAGGTCATTTTCAAAAACACTTTAAAAGTGAATTTCATGTAACTCAAGAACATTAGATAGAGCCCATGCTATAGGCTTGGCTGAATCTATTTTGGATCAGAAAGAGGCAGCCAAGCTGAAAAAAGGTGCCCATATCATACGTGGGAGTGGTAACATGCATCAAGGACATCACTCATTGTGAATGACCCAGGCGCCACTGCATCATTTACCAAGAACACTCACCTCAAAAATATGCCTCTTGATTTCCTCTGCGTGCTCAATGGGGTGGTAAAAATGGAAACTTTTACTTAAAAAAAGACCAGAGATTTGATCTGAATATAAAAAAATAGGAAATGACTTTGAAAACTTGCCATATAGAAGAACTCTAGCTTAATCTGGAAAATTGCAATCCAGGCATGCAGCAAGAGGACCGCAATGCTGGGATGTGGACTTCAGTAATTATTTTCCTCACAGACATCAGTAAAAGGTCAAACTTTGAGTAACATGAATTAATTCTTTTTAGTCATTAGTGATAACATTTTAAAAACATTGGTTTGGGGCTTCCCTGATGACCTAGAGGTTAAGTCTCAGTGTTAATCACCCCTAAGGCTTGAGTTCGAACCCCAGTCAGGAAGCTGACCCACATGGCACAGCAGACCTCTCCTGTCTTGCCACTGCTCCCCCTCAACAGTGTGTTTCAGTAGAGCCACCTGTTCTGCTCCTTACTCTGACCCTGGACCTCTGGCCTCCACTCCAGTTCTACATAAAAATAAATTTTAAAAATTAAAATATTGATCTAGAAGATACATGTTCCAGACTAAATAATATCAATCAGTAGCTAGAAAAAGACTCTCTATATCTGCATATGACAAGATCACTGCAATTAACATGAAAGTTTAGAGTTGAAATAGAATTGCTGTGGGGACAGTGAGGTGTTTGAGCTTTTTAGTTCAATTAAATGGAATGATGTTTACAATGTCTTTGTTTAAAGATAACTTCATCATTTAACTCTCTTCAATGCAAAGAATCCTTGATGAGTATAAGCTAGAGATAGAAAAAGAAAATGCTTAGTGGAACAGAGAAAAGTCAACAACATATATATATGTGTGTATATATATATGTATATATATATACACACATATACATATATATAAAAGTCATGCCTCAAGTGTATAAAATTTCCAGCAACAATGATGATCATATACACTACTTATTTTTAAAAAAAGTTGTTTATTTATGCATACAAGCATTGGGGTACAGGCCAGAGGTGTGGGGGGTGAGAAGATTCACAAGAGACAGAGTAGGGAGCAGCAGATCGACCAAAATACACTGCTGAGGGGAGCAGTGGGCAGGGCAGGGGAGGTCTGCCACACAATGTGGGTCACCTCCCTAGGTGGCAGGGATCAGAACTAGTGCTATAATAGCTGTGGTTTGCTTCATAGTGCATTGTTTAACCCACTGCGCCACCAGGGAGGTCCCCATATACACTATTTTCAATGCAACATTATGGGCACTGTTATTCAGTGATTATTACAACAGAACTTATATATCAGTTATAGACTAGTGCTCTGCTTTGAGTCCTTACTTATATCCATCCATACATTAATTTTTTTACACCAAGAAGATTTCCAGGTCATGAAGTCCTCATTTTATTGTACTTCATTTTTATAGTTCACAAATGCAATGCAATAATGGCTTATCCAACAACCAAGAAATATAAAAAACAATTTCACTAAGTGTATGCAATGGCAGCCAACATATAAATAAATTATACTAAAGCAAACACTTATATCATTGAGCAGAATGTAAAGTTAGAATCACCAAAATAAAATATGAGTACTATTATCTTTACAGAGACATTCAGGACTCCCAGGACATATTTCCCTCTTATTTTAGCACAGATTTGCCCAAAATCTTGAGAAGTTTGGTATTATTTAACCATCTGTGAAATGTTTGTTTCCATGTATTTCCACTAAGCTGGCCACAGGAGTGATCAACGCTCTCAGTCAGCTTCCCCTGTGAACAGTGGTTTTGAAATGAGAAGCTGATGTTTAGAAAGATCAATATTAGTTTTACATGAATGTTGGAAGTCAAAAGTTAATGAATGAAAGAACAACATTGTGAATATAGTCCAGTCTAGCTTTAAGAATAATGTTGAATACCATTTTGGGAGGAAATCATAGTCTGGTGACTACTAAATGAAGGAGTTTGGGCAAAGTTACTTAACTCTTCATACGAAACAGTGTAATCATTATACAGGGTTGATTTCTTTAATTTTTTTATGCAGATAGTAGGGGAAAATTCAACACAGAGTTGCAAATGCTTAAAACAGAGGTTAGCTTGGGAAATTTGAGATTAAAGATTAAATTTGAAATTAAAGATTGATTGAAGAAATTTGTGAAGGTAAATATTAGTAAGATAGAAATAAATTTCAAAAGGATCATCAACCCATGACAAACTTAAAGAGAAGAAACTAAAATGTAAAGGCTATAATGAATTCTAAATTAGTAATTATCAGAAAAGGTAACTACATATATATATATATATATATATATATATATATATATATATAAAACAATCTCTGGAAAATCCAAAATCAGCAGAAATTTGTACAATTACCATTGGCTGGCTTTTTATATTCTTCTGCCATGTGATACATGGGCAATTTCAGGCATATTTAAAGGATTGATAATAGAACAGACTATTTGGTATCCTGTCTGGGGGAAACTCTAAAAAAGAGATAAATAAATATATACCCTATGGGGCCAATGAAAAGTACATGGATGTTAAATCAAAATAAATGGGATACTTCTGTCTTCAAGCATTCCAGTGCTTGTCTAAGGAATTTGTCATCCAGTTGATCTTAAAATTCATGTAGGGTTCAAAAGGTGGAATGTATTTAAATAAATTTAGTGACATTTTTATCAAAAAAAAAAAAGAGCACTATAATAAAGCTTTGGAATAATCTAGAAAAATGACACTGTGGGAACCTTTGTTCCTGATATCAAAACAACAGCAATCATCTTCCTGAGATGGTGCATTAATTGGTAGGGCTACCATAACAAAATGCCATAACATGGATGACTACAATAGCAA
Organism: Galemys pyrenaicus; assembly: GCA_019455555.1. Lineage (NCBI taxonomy): Eukaryota > Metazoa > Chordata > Mammalia > Eulipotyphla > Talpidae > Galemys > Galemys pyrenaicus. Next base: position 1,535,855 of record JAGFMF010011384.1, read on the forward strand.
AAATATATTTCCTCATAGTTCTTAAGGCTAGAATTCCAAGAACAAGGTGTTGGCTGGTTTCCTTTCCTCTGGGACCTTTCTCCTTGACTGCCATCTTACTCAGTCCTTATATGGATTTCTCTGATGATTGTGTGTGTTCAATTTTCCTTTCCTGATAATCACACCAGTCGAATTAGATTAGGGCCCATCCCAATGGCTTAATTTTAAATTTTGCACCTCTTCAAAGGCCTTATTTCCAAATAATGTCACAATCTGAGGTTAGGGTTTTAACATAGAAATTTTAGGGAGACACAATTTAACTCAAAACAGATGTTTTAATCAGGGATGGTACACATGTTTCACAAAGACCTCTGATGTTATAATGTTGTATATTATTTCTAACCTAACATGCCTCCCCCACTGGAAAATATCCTAAGTTTTCACTATCACATTGGTTTACCTGATTTTTAATTTTGACAGTTTAAATATATATAAGTTTCTTACATAGTTACCAAAGGACAGTCACAGTTTCCCTCAGCCAATAAAAGGAAACAGTTTGAGGAGAAGGAAAGTTTTTTCAAATGTATCAACAGAACAAAAAAAAAAGTGTGTTTTTATGTTCAGTATATATATATTTGCTACCATATAAAGAAACTTTACATTTCAGTCCTGACAGCAAACATAATTTTGGTTGTTTCAAAAAATACTGAAAATTTCTCATGGTTTCCCATTTCTACTTTACAGGGACTGAGTGGGAATCACCAGTTTAGTCATCAATCTTTTTAAAAGGAAATCTCTCAGGAAGTATTTTACATCTCTTTCAATTCATAGTTCTGTGAAGACATTTCAAGTTCTCCTATGGAAAACATTTGGCCCATTTATGAGAAGATTCATAAATGATGTGGTGACACATGTGTGGACATTTAGGGGGCAGATCTTCCTTCTTTTTAGGAAAATCTCCACTTTTTGGTAGGGAATTATACTCCCCAATGTAGAGATCGATGGAATTAAAAATCAAGATGCTTTGTTTTCCTTTTGGGAGGCAGGTACTTTAACTAAGTTAAATGGATCCTCTCTTTCTGGATTTTTTACCTTAACCATAACAGTAAATATGAAACAGTTTGGAGTCATTTGGGTCTGAATAATGAAAATAACATCAGAAAACAGCTGAGAATCAGGCTTGAGGCAAGTTCAAGCATGCCCAGGCATTTTGAAACATGCTCAGACATCCAGGTATGCACCCACACATCTACCTCCAAAAAGAAATCCAGGCACTGCTGGAAGAATAGTATGTCCTGAATGAACTTAACCCACTGATGTTTTACAGAGCCCACTCCCACCTTCATGCCAAAGAGAGCTCAGGTATTGAGGACTACAAGTCCTATCATGCCATAGATCTGCCATGACTCTTCATTTCCTGAAGAGGAGGTTGCTGACACCAATGCTGGAGTTAAGTAGTCGCATTTGGTATGAAACCTACCCATCTAGGGGTAGGTGTTTTCTGACTCTTCCTGCTTACATCTTGTACCTGGGGTCTCAAGCTCAGATGGTATTATGGGTAGGATATATTAACCAATTAATCTGTCTCTTTCTCTCTGGGGCTGGGGGTGGTGGTGAGAGAGGGAGTGTTCTCCCTCTTCTTATTTCCCTTGTAAATAAATCTTTTATTATTATTATTTTTTCCTATTCTTGTGTCTTGTCCTGAGTTCTTAAGAGCATAAATGAGGACTCACATCCAGGTGACCCTATTTCCCTTTGGGGCTGCCCTGTAACAGCACCAGGAGCAGACTGACTGGCCACCAGAGCTCTTTCAGCTAGAACACATCAGTTTTCTGGAGGCAAGCACTGACAGACATCACACAAAGACGAGTAGGCAGAGAAGACAATGACTCTCAGAGAGAATGAAAGAGGAAGGTGATTTTCAGAGACTTTTGCCTGTGAAGGAAGTGACTTATTCTTTTTTAAGAGAACACTTTCAGGGCAAGGGAGCTTCTCACGTAAGAAGTCTGTCAAGTTCATTGAGAGTAGAGCCCTGGCTTTGGTTATTTTATTCTAAGCACAGAAGCACCATAATATGAAGTCACAGTGAGCTAGTGACACTCACATAGTTGTGCTGTTTTCCCTTAGTTGTTCCAGCCCAAACTACCTTGTTCACCCTGATTGAGGCCCCACTCCAGCCACAGCAGCACTCTGATCTGTGGTATCTGCTCAGTTATTTCTGCACCCACCAGACTCTGCTAGATGAATCCCTGTGGCCTTACATGAGCTTTTTGAATAACTGTATTTGGTTGGTTTAGGGACAGGTTTCTCCCGCACTTTTCTCTTTCAAATCAGAACAGCAAAACCAGAGGCTGACTACTACCTATGGGGACTGTTCCTCACTGACAAGGCTGGGGCCTTGAAGTCCCAGGAGAGGGCACCCTTAGCAGGGATAGAGCCTCTTCCATATGTCCTGCAGCCAAACCACTCCTCAGAGAGTTTTGCTGGAAGTACCAGCCATTTTCAAAGATGTCAAACTGCATTCCTTCCTGTAGGACCGTGTCCCCTTCCTGTCAGGACCAACCATGGGCAGTAATTTTTTTTTATATTAGGGGATTGTTGTGATTTAAATGATGTTTCAATAAGAATTCTAAATTGTAATATCTTTACAAAGAAGAGGAGGAAGAGGAAGAAGAGGAAGAGGGGGAAGAGGGGGAGCAGACTAACCAAACCAGCCTGTCACCAAACACCAAGGATTGAAATTTGTTCAGTCACTGCATAAGAAAATATTTAACTATTTAGAACGGCACTGACCAGAATGCTGGCTCGCAGGGAGCACATTTGAGCTTGAAGTAGCTTTTTTGTGCATAGAAGCTCTCCCTAGCCTGGCCAACTCCAGCCCAACACATTACTCAAATGCTTTCCTGGGTCTGTGTTCCCAGAACTGCAATAATACTAAGACCCCTGAATAAGAACTTATATTTTTCTTCACTTGGGTTCTCCTTTCTAGGGAAACAACATAAGAAAATATTTATTACTATTTGGTGTTGACAATATTGGGACTCATCCCCACAGCGTTGCTGTCTGCTACCAGGAATATAGATCGTTTTAGTGTTTGTCCTTTTCAAATTTAGTTTAGCATCTTTTCCTTCAAATCTCAAAGCACTCCCTTGACCTAACAGAAAAGTTTCTTTTTACATGTTATTCAGATTTAGTTTATGTTATCTGAAAGAGAAAACAATCCTGATACTATCAACCATATTAAGATTGCCATAAACTACAACACAATACACATGTCTATTGACTTTTGTACTATTTCCTTCAATAAGCCTCAAGTCCATTTTGGTTTTTTTTTTGGCAGGGGGTGGGGGGAGGGTCTGCCTAACCAATGCTCATAAGTCAAAACTTGAGAGGCAAGAAGAAAGGAAATCAAGTTTAATCAGGTGCTGGGAACTCTGAAGACACGGCAGATGACTCAAAAGCCATCTCCCTGAATTGGGAGAAGCAAAGATTCACATGAGGGAGTATTAAGGGAAGGGAGAGGCCACAAATCTTCATCAGCAGGATTACAATGAAATATGCAGAGATATCCAGGAGCTGCAGTCATGCCCCTTTTTTTCCAAATTTGGTCTTGACCATTTCTGACATAGTTTGGTAGGTGTCATTTTTTGTACTATGATAATGAGTTTGTGGCTTGACCCTTATCTTACTTCTACCTTCATGTTTCTTTCAGCTGGTTTTGCAAAGAAAAGATAATCAGGAGAATAGCCAGGACAAACAGGTTAAGGAAAAGAAATGGAATTATGGACACCAGCCCTATGACAATTCCCTCCTCTGTCTATAGCCTGGGTCCTTATTCTTTTTATTTATTTATTTATTTTTATTTATTATGCATACAAGCACTGGGGTACAGGCCAGAGGTGCCAGAGGTGTTGGCAGTTAGAGGAGCCACCAGAAACAGAGTGGGGAACAGAACAGGCAGACTGACTGAAATACACTGCTGAAGGGAACAGCGGGCGAGGCAGGAGAGGTCTGCGGAACCATGTGGGTCACCTCCCCAGTCGGCAGCAGGGATTGAACTCATGCTGCAGTAGCTGTGGTTTGCATCATAGTGTGTTGCTTAACCTACTGCACCACCAGGGAGGCCCTGGTCCTTATTCTTGAGGCCCAGTGACCAGAGGTCCATCTGCTGGGGTGTAAGTATGGAGCCCCAGAGTGGAACACAATCTTTTACTAATTATTTTGAAATATGTTTGTTGTCACAGAACTATAACCCCAATTGTTTATACCCTTAAATTATAATTATTTATATATAATCATGTTTCCAATCTTTTGGAGACAAAGTAGTTCAGGAGCCAAGGGTCAAAGATCAAGAGAGGAAAGTGCACCATAGGATAGTGACCATGGGACCGAATAGGGCAACACACATCCAAACCAATTAGAAAGAAACTTTGTTTACAGTAGAAGCCCAGGGCCAGAATTCAATTTTTTTCAAGGTGCTCTGTCTCTGGATAGCCCCTTATTTATCTGTATTTTCAGTGTCTAGTTGGCCTTGGAGCTAAGCTCAAGGTTCTTGCTATTACTCATTTGTAAATACAAATGAAAGCAAGATTAAAAAAAAACCTAGATAAGTTTTTTTTTTTTTTTCCTTTTCTGTGCTCTTTAGGTCTGACAGCATTTAACCATTTAACCTCAATTACACAATTATGCCAAAAGGGAATGGAGTTACCTTTGCAAAGCTAAAGAACTTCCCTAGTGAGTCATTAGGGTAGATGGAGATTTCTTCCATTCTACAAGTGTAATTCAGCTAAATATTTAGAACTGCAGTCTGCAGATATGGTTATACACCCAACTAATTAATGAGGATAAACTATTCATATTTGCAGGTATATACGCCTTGAATCTACTGGGAGTCATTTAGTTCTTGTTAAGCATTTGGGTCAATTCTCAAAGCACAATCCAGGACCAGCAGTATATCAGCATCTCCTGGGAACTTGTTAAAAAAGCAAATCCTAGGTCATCACTCTCAGACCCACTCTGTCAGAAACTCTGGGTGTGGACAGTAATCTGTGTTTCTGATGTTCATTGAAGTTTAAGTAACTTTTGCCAGGTAAAGGCACAGACTGGAACAGGACCCCATTACAAACAAATGTGACTTTTCTCTGGATCAAAGGAGATAAGAATTCCTTCAAGGCATCCCTCTAGGGGGTCTTGTCCTAATTGGGCCAAAGCCCTCTTCCTCCCTGTCCACACCCCCCTCCTCCCACCCCTTCTTACACTGTGGCCTCAAGAAAAAGAGAAATGGTCATTAAAGAAAGGTAGGAGGTCTGAAAATAGAGCAGTGCGATCATTTATGCGGAGCCTGCAACCCCATTTCCGACTATTTGATTGTTTTATTTGCCCCAGAGGCACTTCTTCTCACACTTTTCGATCCTTTCTTTAAAAAGAGTCCCAACTAATCATTTTTTGCGCTTCAATTCACTACTCTCCCAAGTATTCTTTTTAAATTGAGTGAAAATTAAACTGAATGCACACAGTTCCATAATAACTTTGCTGTTAATGAGACCCATCTTCGAATGTAAAGTATACCCTACTAAATTAAAAGTAGAAAAATATATAAAACATATAATCTAGCACATGAAGCCAAAACCCTAATTTATTCACTCATTTCACTAGACAATGTGATGAAGCATAACAGGGACATGATAAAGTGAAGTTGCATTCTTCCTATTATTTCTCTTTTCTACACAGAAAATACTGGTGTAAGACAAACTTGACCTTAACCATCTACATCCCAGTCAAGCAGACCAGTGGAAGCAAATATTCCCCATGTCCTACAAGTATGAAAATCTAATTGTAGCTTATTTTTTTTAGAAAAACTTCTTTATTGAATGAAACACTTGTTGTAAATTATTTTAAATGTCCTTAACTTTAAATTTTTTTTTTTTAGGAAAGCTGGGATAAATTCCAAGTCATTTCAAAATTGCTATCAGAATAGTACTTTAGTTATAGGTTTAAAAAAAACAAGTACATAATCTGCAGTGTTTTATGAAGTTATTAATTTAAATTATGCAATTCTAATTGCCTAGGAGCTTGTCCATAAACCACTGCTCTCCTCCGGCAAGATGGAAAAGAACACAAAGTATTCCCACCAGGAAGCTTGGAAGCTTGTCAGAACCTACAAATGTTTCTCAAACTTCATGGTGTCTTTCAGAGCTTTGGATATTTTGCAAACCTCTCATCAAAAGGTAACCATGACCTCAGAGGAAGGTGTGTCTGTGTGTATTTGTGAGTTTAGTTTTTCTTGGCATGCCTTACACACATTGAAATGCTGACATTACAAAAGGCTAGAACTATGTCAACTTCTCCAATAACTGGGGTGTTTGTTTTATAATGATAATTAAATAACTGGAGATTATTTATGTGTGTTTATGCATATGCATGTGAGAACAGACATGTATATGAGCACTTACTTTGTATGTGCATAATTAATGCTCTTGGGGTTCTCATTTTTATTCTGGACACAGAAAGATGGAAATTAGATCAAATGTACTTCTTGGTATATAATACACTGGAGTTCCAAACCATGTTTTGGGAAATAGTTTTCTATAAAAGACATTCAACTCAATCATTTATTTTCTTCATTTTTACAAAATGTTTTCTTGATTCAGCTAAATCATCTTCATCCCATTCATCTAATCATTCAGTTGACCAACAAGTAGTCTGTGTTGTGTTCCAGCAATAAGATTAATTTTGAGTTGTTTCTATAATACTATATGAGATCCTTCTACAAACCACACAAGATAAGATAGTGGCTTGATTATAAAGGCAGAGTTACAGTTTTAAAGAGTCTGTATAGACAGAGACTAGTTCACAGCTAAAGTAAAGGAAAAAAAATCATGGGAAAGGAAATAGTTTCATAAGCTTCTGATACAAACACCTTTATTTTTGTTAGTTTGTATGCAGAGCTTAAGCTCTTGAAAAAACATGACAAATACTAATTTCAAAATCCATACTGTACTCCCTGGGTAGCTAAAAAGAAAATTGGGTAAGCACCTAGGCGGTTCATGGAATTTTAAGGATGGGCAATTGGGGTATAAAATCAGATGGGTGAATGATATACTGAAAAGAAAGGAATCTTTATTCAGGCCTCTATGCAAGTCAGTGGCTGCACTGACCTAACCACAGCCTTCCAGACAGGGAGACTGATCATTCAGACTCCGTGTTTCTTAATTGGCTCTATTTGGTTTTGGTGTTGAAGTTTTCCTCCAATGAGTAGGTGGCTCAGTGAGAATCCCAAAAGAAAACAACTTCTAAAAGAGCTTTTGGTGCTTAGAGGTTTTGGAAAAATGAAGAGAAGAAGCGTTTTCCTGGAGTAAATATTATTCCTTGGAACAAATCAAGGTATTGACTGTAACAACAAGAAAGTTAAGAAAAATTCTAGACACCAGAAACTGGGATAACTTATGAGAAATTACTTTCTAGTGACATTAAAACAGTAAATATCCAACCTGATTTATAGTTGTTTTTTCTTTTGACTGAAAATGTTCAATGTATGTGGCTTGAATACATGTTCTTGTCTCAAATGTTCTACCACACACATTTCCACCTACTGTGAAGGCAAACACATTTTGACTAATGTTATTGCTTATGAAGATTTTCCTTATGAATTGAAACCCTAACTCTGTGTTTTCTTTTAAACATTCACATTTATAAACGGGCAATTGTTAAACCACTTGCCATTTCTCTTAGAGTTACTATGACAAGGGTGACAAATTTTGATACCATGAATTTTCCATTTTCTATTTGAGATAGAAAAGAATCCTTGTGAGTGGGAAATTTTTAAGAATGATTCTTAGATGCCAAAGTCTCTCATTAACATTTCTCCAAAGAGGGTGTTTCAAGTTGTCTGAAGTTGTATTTTATCTGAAAAGGCAACTAAAGTAAAACTTGTCTACTCTTACATTTGAAGACCACTGGCAAAGTACATGCTCATTTAGCTGCACTTGGACACTCACACAAGCAGGATAAAAGCACACCAGCCTATTCTTCTAATGTTTTAGATGAAATTTGTCCAAAGTACTTCTTTAGAAGTAAGGCATCATTCTCAAATATCATTTTTATATGTTGCATGTAGACCACTTTATATGGAATGTGAAGGACTTTATGAATAAGTCCCATTCCAGATGTGGAAACTGAATCACAGAGGAAGTCAACAAGTTCCTGACTCTAATTCACACTCAGAGTCAATGTTAAATTGCTTTTCATTCAAGCACAAACTCAAGACTTTGCAGACTCTTACATACCTTCATGCCAGGATTTTGTTAGGTGTCTAGATGGAGGTATCTGGTCAACACTGGTACCTTACATAGACTGATACAATCAGATGCCAGATGCAGGCCTGGAATGTATGACTCTAAAACTTAGTCGATTTTCTGAATATCACACAAAGTCTGAGTAAAATGCTGATGAGGCTGATGTTCTATCTCTCAGCTCCTAGTTCCTCCCTCTGTCTCTGTGTTGTATGACTAGAGCTTCTATGTTTCTTACTGTTGGGTTATCTAAAAGAGAGAGGGAGGAGGAAATCCTTTCTTCCCTTCTCTGCTAGCAATTCTCATAGACTATTCTCAGCAGTGACTCTTCCCTCAGTTTCCATCTCCTAGTGGTGTTCAAAAAAGGAAGTCTGTGTTCCCACAGAGGACTCCTGTCAGACAGACAGGGATTCCCCTTCAGAAATCTAAGTCCCAGCTCCTTACCATCATTTGTGCTTCTATACCCTGATGCTCTCTCTTTTTTTTTTTTAAGATTTATTTATGCATTAAAGAGCTTGGATACAGAGGTGTGGGAGGGGGTGGTGAGAGGATTCACCAGAACAGGCAGATTGGCTGAAATACACTCCTGAGGGAAGCAGTGGGCAAGACAGGAGAGGGCTGCCACACCATGTGGGTCCCCTCCCTGGCCTGGAATCAAACTCATGCTGCAGTCACTGCAGATGCTTCATAGCATGGTGCTTAACCCCTTGAGCCACCAGGGAGGCCCTACACCTTGATACTTTTAATCTCTTTCCTCTATTTGCTCAGTTTTAGGACTGGAAGCTGCGTCCTTGCTTATTTCTATCATCAATATTTTTAATCTCATTGTTAGCTAATACCTATATATCCATTGCCTATATTAAATGCTCACTGTTGAAGCATCTAATATGATTTCTATTTCCTTGACTAGTCCCTTTTATAATGTGAACTATGCTGCCTATTTACATTTTGTGTGTCAATTAAGTAAAATATTGTGTGTCAAACATCTGTTAAAGGCTTAGCAAATAGTGTAAACTAAATACATGGCTCCTCTCTCCACTTATAAAAACTGTCTCCTTTGTAAAACTCCTTTTCCCCACAATATAATAAGTTTGTACAAGTTGTCCCTTTAAATATTAGATATTTCAATTGAGAGAAGACCCTATCTTTCTAATTTTCAGCAAGTCTCTCTGTAAGATCATGGAGGAAATTTATTAACATAAGCTGTCTCAATTTTTTATTTTTGAGTATCTGTGAAAATTGCACAGCTAGAATCATCATAGCAGTTTGAAATAGAAAAACTGGGTCTCTTAATCTTAGTGGCCATGATGATAATAATAGGTTGTGTTATAAAAAGATCATCCTTCTCCTTAGTAACTCTTTTTCAATAAACATTGATAAACCCTTTTCATTCACTGAATGCTGATTTTCTTTCATATGAAAATCAAGATTCCTTATCCTTTTATACCCTTCTAACATTATCTTGTAGTATTCAAGAGTTATTACCATGCCCATATCATTTTTCATGCCATTTTCATTTCTCAGCTTTACCCTTTCTTCCTTCTTTCCAGCAATGCTTCCCCATTATTTTCATATTTTTAAATCAATCAAGACTCAGATGAAACAACATTTTCCCAGTATTGCAGGATATCTTCCACGAATTCTTATTATATCTGCTGTAGTTTCTTGAAATATAGCAATTAAATGTTCTCTGACTAGAAATCTAATCAATTCATTTAAATATGAAAAACACTAAATTTATGGGTGTAGACCATGTTCTTTTTTTTAAATCACAACTCACAATTTCCTAGAGGCAGCTTTGAAATATAAATTTTTGAAATATAAATATTTTAAAATATTTCTTACTGTTAGAAATACATAATTCTTTATTAATACAAATTCACACACACATATTTTTAATGGAAGCATCATTGGTTTATATCATTGTTAGAACTATGGAGGTATAGGATCTCCCCCTTCAGGGGCAGTCACCATAGCGCACTCACCACCTAAGCTGAACCTTTTAAAAGAAATTACAATGTATGGCTGATTGTTAAAGAAGCTTCATTGATGAATTTTGATTTATTTTAAAGTTGGAAAGTGTAAGTTTATGAAATTGTAGTAACAATTTGGTAACATGGATATCTTTGGGAATTCATTTACAGAAAACAACTGAGTTGAAATTTCAAAATATTTATATGCTGTTAGAGATACATAACTTTCTAAATTTAATTTAGTTTCAAAACTTGGCTTGCATGAATCTCCAAACTCTCTGAAAATTAAATATATATATGAAATGTACTAAGTTTTAGAGTTCTCTTTTATCTTGGAACAAACTGTCAGTTCTTTAATTCACTTCCAACTATAGATGATTTTCCCATCTCCCAGTACATATAGTAGATGCTATTAGTTCTAACATACTCTGATTTGTGTGTGTTAGTTTTCTATTGCTGCTGTAACAAATCACCATAAACTTAGTTGATGAAAAATAGTATTATTTATTATTTGACTGCTCTGGAGATCAGAACTCAAAATGGTCTTTGTGAGATAAAATCAAGATGTTAAGAAGGTTTCATTTCTTCTAGGGGCTCTAGGGAATAATCCACTTTCTCTCCTTTTATATCTTCTAGATATGGCTCATATTCCTTGCTCATGGCACATTCCTCAATTTCAAACAAGCAAGAGCAAGTCAGATCCTTTAATTACCACATCATTTTAAACCTTCTTCCTCAGTCATTTCTCCCTCTGTCTCTTTTCTCAATTCTTTTCACTTGTAAGGACAGTTGTGAATATGTTAGACTCACATGAATAATCAATGTCCTTTAACACAATCACAGCAGTCTCCCCTTTTACATGTGTCAAAATACATTCACAGGTACCAGGGATTGATTACACTTTACTCTCCACTTTTTGAAGAAATTCTTGGGAAATTATCAATTAATTCATCATTTGATGGGCCTATGGTTCTCCAGTCAGAAAACTTTAACATGTTATTATATTTGTGACATTTTTAAAGCTGCTTTAAAAATCAGTAACCAAGCTAACAGGATAATGTTTAAACACTCTGCGACTGTTTCACATGAGACAAACCCATTGCCATCATACTATGTTATTTTTGCTCATATAAAAATCACCTAGCACATTTATCATTTTCAAGTTGTATTTCAACTCTCTTCATAAAATGCCTCTTCTAGTACCTAGAAAGGTCTAATAAGCAGTAGAGAGAATAATAGCCACTGAAGATGACTGTGTTAATTCTTGAGAGCCACGAATATGAATATGCTTCCTTTTTTGTTTTGTTTTGTTTTGTTTGCTTAAGAGACTTTGCTGGTGTGAATAAAGTGGAGCAGCTTATCCATATAGGTCAATACCAATATGATAGCAAAGATCCTTATAAGTGAATGGAGACGTGAAGAGAGAGAAGTGAGTGAGGGCAACAAGTCAAGTCAGTGATTCTTGACTTTGAGGTTAGAAAGAGCCCTGCGCCAAGCAATGTGAGCATCTCCTTTCAAAGCTGGAAAAGGCAAGGAATTGAACTCCTCCTAGAGCTTTCCAGGAAGCCCTGCCTATGGACTGGCTTTAGCTACATTAGGCTTATTTCAAACTCCTGAATTTTAGAACTGTAAGATAATACACTATTGTTGTTCTCTGCCTCTCTGGTTCCAGCAAGAAGAAAAAAAAATACAACTAGCAAACTTTTGTTTTAGTAAATTATATTCGAGTACAGTTCTCAGACTTCTCCATTAGTATTACACTACAAGATCTCTCCTATTTCTCAGAATAGCAAGATGCCACATTTTCCACACAGCGAGAAGAAGCAGGGTATCAGTGTGAGGTGTTCACATGAACCTGGCCAGGATATAATTAATTTTAAATTACTGTTTTTCTATTAATAATAGCATGAAGCAAGACACAGCAAAAACTACTACCATTCTTCAAGAAGCCCTGGTTTCCATCTGTAGGACCCAGTATTCCATTAGCTCTAAATAATCTTTATTTAGCTTTGTAATGAATATGCTAAATTTTATTGGGACTAGAAGACAGCTCAGAGTTTGACTAAAAACATGACAGCAGCTCATGACAGGGAACACTCACATAACTGAAATATCATTAGACTCACCAAATAAAGTTCGATCATGGAATAGCATTGCATGGAGCATGGCAACTACTAAAGTTAAGTGATATATGTCAGAACAAAATGAATTATCTACATTTACTGAAAGTTTTTAGAGCAAAAACTTTAAATGCAGCTGCTGTTTCAAAAATGATTTATAAAGACTCATGAAATTATGTGCTCTTATAAAGTTGAGAGTATATATCTGTGGTTATATGGAACTATATCTGTAGTAAAAGAGAACTCTAGATTATGATGAATTGGGACCTCGGTCCAACTAACACCCCCTTCAGTATTAACCTCATACATGCTTTTTTCTGGGAGAAACTAACATTTCTACTGAAAATATTTTTTCTGTGTATCTCTTTCCTAACATTATACAATGTCCAAAGACAGGTATCATGCCTTATTTTTCTAGAGACAAAACTCCAGAATATAGTTGGGATATCCAGGAGTTTTTACTAAGAATCAATTTGTGTGTGTGTAGAGTTCAAATGCAAGAGAAAGAACAAAGGATAACTAGTAATTTGTAAGCTGAACATTTCTCAGAGTTCACAGAAAGTAGGACATTTGATCAGGCCACAGAAGTGTCCTTGGTGTTAGCCCCTGTTTTGAGCCTTAGAAGTAGAAGCTGAACAATAGCTGGAGTGAAGCTTACTTAAGCCAATCATAACAAAGCTTAAAAAGAGGACTTAAAGAGATCAAACTGATCTGGCAAACTTAACCTGTTTGCCAGATGAAAGTACAGCTTCTTTCAGGAAAACAACAATACAGACATGATTTCTTGCCTCCCAAGAGGCAAGAAAATGTGTACCACATTCAGGAGCAAAGCAGATGATGGAAACTAGCTACAAAAGAGAGGGATCATGAAACTAGAAAATAAGGCTTTATGAGCACCCCAAACATTTTATTTTTAAATTGAACATGATAAACTCTTAAATGATGAAAAGCAAAGTGCAAAAATTGAAGACTGAAGAAAATAAGAATTTTGTGCAATAACATAATCTGGAAAATAATGAGTTTGTTTACCTACAAGTGTGGTGGGAATGGGATAGAGAGAACAGGGGGATGGAAACACTATACAGAGAAAAGGGAGACGTGAGACTTCACTAAACATTTTTTATGATCTTAGATTCATGAAAATGTTTCATAATTCCTAAAATAGTCAAAAATCTATCAGGATGGGGGGGGAACTACAAAAATGAATTAATGCCTTTGACTCTATTGAAAGTGCTAACTGCAACCACATTAATAGGAATGGGGCAGAAGTTAAGCAAAATGATTTTCAAAAATCAATATACCATCTGTCTATTTCTATAAGGTTAAAGACAAAGAGAATTGTGCAAATAGCATACCCTAGTTTATGCACTTTTTACAAGTGTATGCGTTTGCAAATATGAAGTTTATATATGTGGGAGGAATGAACAAAAAGTAAATCTATTGTGGATAATAAAAGCTGGGGTAGCTACTGACAAAGAACGGAATTATAGAAAGGGAAACACTATAATGAATATTAGTGTTATATTGGAATAAGAAGTGTTGGTATGGTCATTGTTTTTAAAACATATAGAGGTGGGTAATTTAGAAATGTAGATGTAAATATATGTGTAAAGAAACTTACACTCTACTCTAGCAAAGGGGCCTAGAAACAATGATACTCCAATAGCTATGACAATACTTAAGCTAAAGAAACCAAGGCTCCTTGGAGAAATGTTTGACATTAGGACTGGGCAAATAAATACAAGATGAACTGGGAATATTCTGTGGTTCCAGAAATTAAGGAAGTATTCAAACAATGCTAGAGACGTGAAAATATATAGAACCTAACCCGAGAGAGCTCTTATCATCAAATTTATAAGTTTTGAACAGTAAATGATACTGATAGGTTATAACTTAGACAAGAAAATAAAATACCAACAAGTTCACTGATATAAAAAAACTGAATAAATAAGGACAGCTCAAATAAGATCTTAGTTATTAATTATAGAAGGAATAAAGAAAATAGACGATTATTTTTCCACCTACATAGTAATGATAGTTGCAAGAGATGCTAAAAATAGTGGCAAATGTGTGCTGACAGTCAGGAGAATATTTTCATATCTATTTCATATTTTCCATTTCTATTTCATGTTTTCATATCCAAAGTGTCTCACTACACGATACTTCATTATGAAATGGTAACTGTTCGGTAGAACTGCCATCTTTCTTACCAAGAGGTAAAGTAACATCACTGCTTTTCCAGCAGGCTCTGGTCTTTCCCCTCTGGGATCCCGCCTGCTTTCCTATTTGCTGTATCTGCTTTGGCTCCAGTGGCTTCTGCCTCCTTTCAAGGTGGGAATAAGATGTGCTGGAGAGAACCAAGGTTTGCAGGGTTATAAATGTATTCTCTTTCAGAAGGACATTCATTAGGTCAAAAGAAAGAAACAAAAAAACTAAATGAGGGCCTGCCTGGTGGCACAAGGGGTTGAGCGCCACACTGCAGGGCTTCCACAGCAAGGGAGGGGACCCACTTGGAGCACATAGAACTCTCTTGCCTCACCCTCTGCTCCCTTCAGCAGTGTAGTTCAGTAGATCTGCCTGTTCTGCTCCCCACTCTGTCTCTGGTGAATCCTCTCACCAACCGCCCCCAGCCCCACATGGCTGGCCTGTACCCCAGCTTTTATATGCATAAAGAACTAAAATCTTTTTTAAAAAAGAAAAAAGCTAAATGAGTCCAAAGCATGATCTCCCAAAATGTTGTAACTAATAGGGTGTGTCATTCAAACAGGGATATTTGTTTTACATGGCACCTCCCCTAAGAGGCTGAACATTTGGATTGTAAGTTCAGTCTGATAATCACTTGTTTTCTCAATTTCTTTCAGATCTTTCTTCAAGTTTTATTTGCAGTACATTAGGAAAGAATATAATTGGTCTATAAAGTTTTAAGAATAAATCCTGGCAGCTGAATTCTTGTCTCCATGTGGTCCTATGCTTGGCACAGTTTTCTCATTAGCACTTTCTTACTTTATTAATTAATATATGAAGGAAAGCCTGATATTTCTTAGCTGTAGGTTTCCAAGGTATTATACCGGAAGCATGACTAATAGCTGTGTGGACCACTATGTATAACATAAAAATTCTGAAGATATTCTTCATTTCCCAATTTGGCTTTAGAACAACTATATTCCCTTACTAAGTTAATACTTTTATTTGAAGTATCAATGTGCACATATAAGAGACAGGTTCTATAATAAAGTCACATTTGTATCTCAGAGTTTGTGAATATGGAGGTGAAATGCTCAAAAGATAAATTGTAGGATGAAATCAGTGCATTTAGTCTCCTTTTTAAACTGCTTATTGGTATTGTATGATTATTAAGTTATCTGTTTAGAACCCATGGAAAATGTATAGCAGTATAATAATGCATCATTTAATGACAGGTATATACATTCTGAGAAATGTATCATCAAGGTATTTTATCACAGTGGCAACTGCATAGGATGTAATTACATTAATGGAAGAGGGTATTTAGTCAGCCCTGGGCTACCTGGGATAGTCTATTGCTGTACCAGTGTAGATAGAGCTTGTCCTTGTCAAAAATGTTCTTATGTGGTCCGTGGCTGTAATTTCATTTTTAAAAGAAGAAATTATAAATTACCTATAAAATAACAACCCAGTATAATGGGAAAAATATGCTTTCCCCAAATTCATATGTTCAAGGCCCAAACTCCAAGGTCATATTTGCAGGTATGATCTTTGTGAGATAACCAGTATATAATGAAGTCATTAGGGCAGAACCCCCATGATGGAGGTCATTTTGTGTGTCCTTTTATATATATATGTTATATACACAACCATACTTTTGTGTGTGTATATATATACATATATATATGTTATATGCAACTTTTTGTTTTGCATATTACCATGTTATGCACCTATTATTAGTTAAGATTTTGTCTTACATCTGATTGTTTTCCCATAAAACAGTATGAAAGTTGGCTCCAACATTTTTTAATTATCAGAACACGTTACCATATTGATTTCCAAAATATTATATCTTGACATTTCAAACAACTGCTCAAGTGCAATTATCTCATTGCAGTTTTACAATATCTAGCACCTGAATCAGAATTAAAAAAAAAAAAAGAGGGCACATAAATGCTTCATTAGTCCTGGCTGCCATACACCTGACTTATTCTGTCTCACTCTACCCTCAAAAGTTCTATCACCAAATGGCACTGCTAAAAGGATAACTGAAAAATTGTGTCTTGGTCTTTCTTTTACTGTTATTACTAATAATGATGTAGATAAGGGTAAACATTTCTGCCCATGCTTAAAGTTCATTTGTACTTTTTCATCTTTAATTATTTAATAAACATCATTCACTTCTCTTTAATTTTTTAATGAACATCTATTCAGTGTTATCACTTGAATAGATAAACTTCTTTAGTAGAAGAATGATTAATATTATTGATCAAACTGGGAAAAGTTTTTCACAAAACTAATAGATCACTGAACAATATATAGTTCTGTGAATAATTTTTCCAACTTGCTATTTTAACTTTTTTTGTACACAATTTACAACTAGGCATTTTCCTCAGAGGTAGATCCTGTGGCTTCTTCTCTGCCCAGGAGAGCCAGACACAATGCCCCAATTCTAGGACACTCTTGTCAATTTTGTTTTTTCTGTATTTTTCAGTCACTGCCATGTGAACAAGAAAAAAAAAAAAAGTAAGCTCCAAATCTACTTCAAAATTTGCAAAACATCTTAAAAATTAAAGAAAAAGACTTAGGAAAGCAGGGAAAATCATCACAGAAAAAGAGCATTTGCCAGAGGAAACAAAGGGAGCAAAGAAGCTGACATAAAAGAAAACCCAAATATTGTCATCATTTTAGGAGCATCTAAAACTATGTAAGATAGCTAGAACTTGATTCATTTTTGAATGTTTACTATGATAAGAAAATTCAGTCTGTTTAGTATCATCTAGTCACTTCTGTAGGTTCTCGAAGTCAATAGACTTTAATGTTTGGGTGAGGAAAGGCTAGGAATGACAAAGATACCACAGGTATTTGTCAATGAACCTACAACTTGTCTATAACCTCCTTATACAGACTTGACTGTGGTGGCTCCTTTACTGAAATAAGCAATATGATTAATTGACTTTAGTTCTCTAAGGAGTTTAGGTTGAATCCAGTTAAAAAGACAGTCCCATATACCGCCACATCCCAGAGAAGCAACAGGAAAACTCTACAAAGATCTCCAGCTACAAATGTCAACAGCCAAAGGGCAAAGAAGGCAAAAGTATTTGGAGGAGAGAGAGGTCACATTAATATCAGTCCTACAGCATTTCTTATGATGCCAGTCTGCTGTTAATTTGTATTCACATATGACAAAGTTCTCTTATTGGTTATGTTTAGAATTAACATCTTAATGAAATGACCTCTTAATTATTAATGTTTCTTTTGTTCCCGGCATTTCTTTTTCTGAGGTTTATTTTGATAAAATATGAGTACCTCAATTTCCATTTAAGTAGTATTTTTATAACTTTTTCCATTTAACTTTTAACTTATGTCTTTATACTTAAGTGAGTTTCCTGTAGACAACATATATATGTAGTTCTTGGTATTCATCCAATCTGACAATATTTACTTTTAATTGTAGCATTTGGACTGGTTTTATCCAATAAAAACCAAATTGTGAACCACAAATCTGAGTCACATATGTAATTTTAAAAAATTTAGTACACACACAAAAAGCATGAAATATTATTGCAATCAATTTTTTGATTTTTCTAAATATATCTGAAGTATTTTATATCTATATTTTAAACATGTAATCAATTAAAATATGTTAGTGAAGTATTTTATATTATTTTAACATATACTGACTTTGAAATACAGTTTGTGCTTGTACTTACATTATATTTTAATTTGGTGTGACCACATTATTACTCAAAAATTGTTTTATTTGTTAATTTTGAACTATTTCTTCCAAGAAGTTTCTGAAAAATCCCGAAGAATTTAGCACTGAAAGCATAACTAGGAACACATCTAATATTTATTGTCAACTGTGTTGTAACTGGAAGCAAATGCCAGAAAGGGTAAGCAGACTTACCTATGTAATGTAATACTTACCTGTGATGTAATACATCATACTTCAAGGATGTATTACAGATCAGCATTAACTAGCATTCTGGAAAAGGGAACCTACTTCCTATGTTTATTACAGCATTATTTATAATAGCTAAGATATGGAAACCACCTGAATGCCTAAAAACAAATGAATAGATCAAGAAGATGTGGTCTATATACAAATGGAATACTACTTGGTGATCAAAAAAGATAAAAATTCATGCCACTTGTGGCAGCATGGATGGAACTTGAAGGGACTATTCTAAGTGAAATAAGCCAGAAGGAGAAAGAGAAATACTGGATAGTTTCACTTATGTGTGGAATATAAAGAAATAAAAAAAGAGGGTTAGGGAAAGGACAAAACTTGTAAACCGACCATAGATCTGAGACAAACAGCAGAGGAGGGAGAGGGAAAGGGGTCAAAACATGGGAGAGAAAAGCACAGGGATGGAGAACATGGACCACAGGTGCTATGACCATAGATGGTAGGAAATATACCAGGATGACACCTGAGGGGAGAAACCAAGTAATTTCCAAAATGGACAGTGATGTAAGAAAATAAATGAATTATTTAATTTTTTAAAAGAATAGATAAGAAATCCAGCTTGGTGTAGATTCAGGCAACACTGTAAACCAGCATTCTTTCATGTTTGATTTTTTTCAAACTTAATTTCTACCTATCTGGTCCAAAAGAAATAAAATAAATATAATCAAAACCATTTACCACTTAACATTTATTAATATTGAGTGGGGTTATCATGTCACATGTTCAATTTCCCTAGTAATACTCTCCTTATAATGAAGCATATCATTTACATTCATTTCTCCATATCACAATTGAGGCAGGCAACATTTCCAGTATAAGAAAGCTAGAGAAATATAAGCAACTTAGCAGAGTTCACAGTCATGGTTACCAAACTCTGTATTCCTAGGCTATTTATTTGTCATGTGTGTACATCACTTTTTGATGTATGTAAAATAGAGATTAAGCATAAAAGATGATGCCTTTATTAATGACCAAACGTAGCTACAAAATGGACTGATTGTACAACAGGACCACCTTCTGCTCATTATTGCAGATGGAATAAATTCAGGGCATAGTTTTTGAATCATATCCCAATGTCTAATTTTTTATCTCTTGAGACAGGTTTGACTCTGAGAGGAATACTATATTTTTCTAAAATCCAATATCTTTTTTCATTAATTATGTTAGTAAAGTTTGCTTTGCAACTGTGTTCCCTTTACTCTCTGTATCACTGGCAGTCTCAATACGGTTCCTGGGCCTTGGTTGAAAACCCAACAGAAATCTACTAATGAAAACTTTTTTCTGTAATGCATAACATGTGGATTTCTTGGCTTACAAAGAGACTTTAAGAAGGCATGATTCTTTAATAATATACCATAGATAAAGTGTTCCTGAAAGTATGCTTTAAGATAAAAATAATCTAATTATGTGATTATGGATAGAGGAAAAAAAAAACTTCTATGTGGTTAGCCTGGATCTAACTATGATAATATGATTTTCATGGAATTGGCATAGTTTACCAACTGAGACCACAAATATTAGAGTGCTCATCCTAGGTGGGCTTTCTGTAAGATTTTAATCATGAGCAGCCAATGATTGCATCAAATACCATTTAAGTCTAAAATCAAACATGGCTGTTTTCCTATATTAAGTACAATTTAAAGAGTGATCTCATTTAATTCATATATAAATCCCTGGCAAAAATCCTGAAGCTACTTGTTGGCCAATTTTTTTTTTAACTTTGGTACTTGGGAACATATTTTACCAACATGAGAGCCTATTCAATATCACACAGGCTTGAGGATTTGATTCATATTCAGAAAATGTTAGCTGTTGATAGTGTTTACATTTAGCACAGCACATTTTCCCATTTCTACAAAAAAATATGGACTAGAGTACTTTCTAAAAACACAAACAAATACTCAAAAGATTCATGGAACCAAAAAAAAAAAAAAAAAAAAAAACAAGGAAAGGGGCCCTATAAATCTCTTTTTTATGCATGGAATATACATAACTTTACATTTAAGGATTTAGTTTCCCTTAATGTATGCTGTGTGCCCTGGATTTAAAGATCACAAGGACAAGTGTATTGGAAAAACGAGGTTGAGGTTTATTTCAATTAGATTATTAGAAAAATCCATGAAGATTAATGACTTTAAAATGTAGAACTGTGGCATCCTTTTCTAATTTATGTAAAGCAAATGGCAATACTTTAAACATGTGTCTATATGTCTTTCATAATATTATGTGTGTTTTCCCCTTTTATAAAAGCTCAACTCATGTGTATAACAGAATTTTTAACTAAAGAAATTGCAATCATCAAATCTAATTGAGACAACTGCAAACTATAAATAAATGGGTAATCTTTTCATTTGACACTACTTCAAAATTAAGATCAGCAAAATATAATGTGAACTATTTTTCCCTAGATGTATATTTTCTAACCTGTGTTTGTGAGGAATAAGAAATTAATGAAGCAGTTTCTCTTCTTTCTTTAAATGGGGAGATAGCTAAAAAAAAAATCAGTGACCTGGGACACTTTGAAATTCATCAATCAGTTTAGTGAAAAGTAAGATCTTTAAGTGTTTATCCCTTTGGAAAAGAACTGCATATGTATCTAGGCACCAAATCATTCACAGTGGACACAGAACAATTGTAGATGATTTGCTTTTTGAAACAGAAAACTTCTAGTGAAGAAATTCACATGAAAATAAACAGGCAGTGGGCAAAAGACATGAAGCCTATGGTTACAAAACAGAAAAAAAAATGGTAAGGACAATTTGTAACTTCGGTTCCCCTTAATTCAGGAAAAATGTTGGACTTCTTAATTTTTAACAGATACTTCATATCATACAGAATACTCTAATGCTGGGTGGGTCTTCAAAAGTGTTCTCCCCTGAATTTGAGTTTTTCCCAGATTAACTTCTGTGGACAATAAAACATGTGAAGGAATATGTAATGAGTTTTCATAAATTTGGTACCCAAGTTTCTGAAAACTCTCTTAAAAAAGGGATCAATGAATTTAAACTTCAACTTGTAAGGCTTTTTAGCTCCAGACACTATGGAGTCAGGTTCTATATCCTGATCTAAAGCTGACTATCCATCTTCATGAAATAATCAGGATAGAAAATCTCCTGTAAGGAAGTAGTAAAAATGAAAACACTCAATAGAAAATTAAACTTTTTATCCTTTTTTTTTTCTTTGCAAAATACCAATAGACTAGCTTTGGTGGTTATAATAGAATTTTAGGAACAGTGCCTCAGGTCTAATGTAAAAGAAAAAATAATTTTTTTCTTGTACACTTGCTTTGTTTAATTCTATCCCATTAAATATGCTCCACTGAAATTTCAGTTTTCTTTAAATGCTGTTTTCAAAGAGTTCATTTCCAGAGTGTTGTACAGATAATTTTTATACTGATTAAAAGAATGGATTATATCAATATATATTTATATTGACATATATTGATATATAGATATACTTGATGTATGTAGATATATTTTTTCCACAGCTATTTTTGCTTTGTCAGATTTCTCTTTGTCCATATATACCAAAGTAGCTTATGACATTGGCCTGTTAGAATCCAAATATTTTAAGGCTTAAGTGATGTTTTAAAGAAAAACTTCTGTGACTTCCTTAACTAGGGGAGAAAAGGTGAAGGAGTAGCATTTCAAAATTTATATCAAACTGCCAATGAAAACCACTAGGCCTTCTCAAAATTCACCACTCTTCTTCTCTATGATTAAGGTACGATAGTTGACCTGTTAGTGCAGTTCTGTTTTTAGTTTTAGCAGTGTCTTAATTGGAAAATTGCAAAACATAGTTGTCATGCAAGACTTCCAGGAGTACAGCTGGTTCTAATGTACGGTACATAATTTAATGACGAGACACTTTAGTGGTCTACCCACTGCAAATCTCAGTTGTTAAATATGTCTGGAGCTAGACATCTTTAAATAGTAGGCACTTTTTTGGTACATTAATTTTCTCACACTCAGAAGCAGAAAATGTAATTCTAACTGTCACTTTGCGTAAAGCTCTGTTTACTTTAAAATGCTATTTACAGCCGAAATGTCTTGTTCAAACTGATTAACTATAGTGGGATTTAAAACCTTTATAAAACCTATTTATTATGGTTAATGTTTTTAATTTTTTTTCTTTCCCTTCAGACTATGGTTTAGGAAATCTATCTAATTGGCAATAAAATGCAGGGCTCTCAAAGCAAATCTTGAAAAAGATAAACCAACAGTATTACAGAAGAGAATGAAATTTAAAATGTAAGCCACAAGTTGATGTAGAGCTAGAAGTATAATCATAGAATATAAACATTCTCCAAGAGATTAGGAATGGAGAGTCAAAGCCAGAATAACTCTTTCCAGACCACAATGTCCCTGTGGTTACCAAACAGTCTCTTCCTTTATGATTCAACTTGGCTAACCACATGCTTACTAACCAGCCTGGAATCCAGCAAATCTTTTACAGTACATAAGATCTAATCATATGTGGTTCAACGTGGTTATCCTATTTAGAGCTTGCCTGACCAATGTTCCAAAGAGATAATAAATGTTGGTAATGCCGTATTTTACCAGGTAAGGCAAAGATAAAAATAGACTACTAAAGAAAAAAATATTAAAATCATTAAATTACTAATTTTCAGCATCTATTTACAGTTAGGGAGATACATCACTTTGAATCAATCAACTTCATTATTCATTTAGATTACCAAATAACAAATTCATTTAAGTTTTAAACATTATTTTACTGTACTTAGTACTGTTAAATACTATTTAGAGTTGAAAAACTATTACCTAGTGAGTTCTTTATTCTACCTTGCAATACATAATCAAAGGACAGATTAGCCAGCATATCAAATAGAGGAGAGCTTTAAAATGAATGACTTGGATGAGTTCTTCAAAGGGGTAAATCCAAGTAAGCAATAAGGGTTGATTCCAAAAGTATACCACAGGGATAAGGAGAAGCAAGCAAAGAACACTAGAAATAAGGAATGAGTAAAGTAGGAGAAATAAACAGACTTGGCTGTGATTTCTTAGCAGTCAAATAAAACCATCAGAACAAGGAAGATGAAGTAACCAACACTGTCCAATGATAGGTGAGGTCAAGAAATACGAAAACCAGAAACTGACCATGAGTCTGGAAGTGTGAAGGTCAGGGATAAGCTAAGCAATATCATCAGTGTAGGCAAAAGCCCAACTAGAGTAGATTAAGTGTCTACAGGAAAAAGACTGACATATTTTCTGAGGAGTATGTCGAAGAACTGTGATGGTAGTTGCCAGATGGTAGCTACCGAGCTGATGGTAGTAAATAACAGAGCTCTTATTTACTATGAGAGAAATAATAGCACAAACATAACTGAGAAGAGAAAGAAAGTAATAATAGGGTAGAAAGGATAGAATTGATGAAAAAAATATCTGAGTAGAAATAAGATGGTTGGTAACTAGTCCATAGGTTGAGGGTCTGCATTTACATAAAAGCAGGGGGGAAAAAAACATGAAACAGACACCAGCAGGAGGGGTATATGGTGGTGGGTGCCCATAAACATTCTTTCTTACTGCTTTACATTATTAATTTCAATATTCTAGGCTGAAAATGAGTATGTGAAAGAGGTTTTGAGGCAAGAACGTAAAGCATTAAATCCTTTTTCAAGAAAGTAGAAGAATGGATAATCTGAGTTATTCAAAACCATCCTATTTTGAAAAAAAAATTATCTTAAGTTAACCCTTGAAGTCTCACATTATCTATGTCAGTCTCATGTCCTTAAAAGAAATTCTATGTTCTTGCTATTGAACATGTATGGAGTTTTGACCACAAATTAAGCATTAATGTTGTCTGGATTCTGGGTCTCTCACTGAATATAAAACTTACTCCCACAACATATTGCCACTATAATTTGTGAATTGGCAAGTTAGCTATAATTACTAACCTCTAGCATTGTCTTACATGTAAATATTACAAATCCAAATACTTTGATAAGATTACATCTAAGATTATTTTGTAGAAATAAACAATTGTAGAAAATAGAATAATTTTACTACATCTATACATCCAAGGGGTTCTTGGGACTTTAGAAAATCTGTTTGAAAGACAGTATTGATGAATTCAAAAAAAAGAAAATGGAGTTTAAACTTTAACATGGAATTTAACATCTGGTCACCAGATGCTCTTCACAATCATCAGAAGTAGTTTCCTAGGGTCAGTGTTGAGACTGTAGGGCATAGCGTAATATTCCTACTTTCTTCCCAAATGACAAACATTTATGATTTATTAAAGAACTTACGCCTTTTGAGGTTGGTGACAATCTCATCATCCTTCCCAATATGGAACACCAAGCAAGTCACCAGTACTTGATTTTAATTGAATATGAAATTAAGTCTTCAAGTTATCTCTGGTGTAATATCTTGCAGACATACATTTTTTCTTGTTTTCAGTATGCTTCAGATCCTCTAAAGCATTTTGGATGTTCCTAGAATAATTTTAGGAAACTTTAAGTTTTTCTTAATAAAGTTAAATAACGCTCAATATCCCTTCATTTCAGTATCAGGCAGGCATAGACTATAAGAACAAACAGCCAATGCTCCTATTATTGTGGCAATGCAATGTAAAAAGATCATGCATGGTGAAGTATTCACATTTACCATTGGCTTAACTTATGTATGCACATGCTATTCAAATATTGTTTCCTTGTTAAACATAATAAACCAATGATTTTGGCTGAGCAAAACAAATTAAAGAGTTCCTACCCTGGTTAGATTGTTAGTAATATTAATCAGACAAATTTCCATACTATGGTGTGTGATCCAGGAAAATCAAGGAGCAGTGCCCTCATTCTAAAGACCTGAAAAACAGTTTTCTTTGATCAAAAAATGAACCAGACCCTGTATGGTCAGGGAAGAACTTAAGATAAGGAGATGTTCAAATCCTCCCAGAATCTGGCATTCAGTTCAGCACCTGAAAAGAAATTATTCAAATACAAAGAAATTACCATGTGAATGGTGTTTCCGCACAATTTCTGCATATGCTGCCTTGCATTTTTATCACAACGACAAACATAAACCAGCGTGAGAAAGCAGGTGCCTTTTTCCCCTATATCTTTTGAACATCAGTATTTCCCAGCAGTTAACTGCATGTGATAATGGCCAGAGCACAGAAACGTTTTGATTTGGATCCAAACTCTTCACCCAGAAGCAGCTTTTTGTTGTATATTTTAAGCTTGAAGCTTTTGATCCAGATTTCATTATATAGCAGATCATTTAAATAAGAAGGCAAGGAAGCCAATTGAGGGGGGACTTCATAAGATGTTGAAGTCTCAAAGAATATTTCAGCTCAGAGGGATTTCTTTTTTGGAGCCAAATTCAGATCCCACCTACTGAGTTAAAGCAATTAATTATTAGCCACAGACATATTAAAATGACAAAATATCGGGTTGACAGCACATTGCAATGAGCCTTCAAATTGTGATTTTCCAATCTAAGGATGATAAGATAGGACTGAATGGCAAATTGCTATTGCTTTCAGTTGAAAATTTGAAAGTGCTGTGACCTGATCACTTGTTACAGAGAACTGCTATTCATTCAGCAGCACTCCTAGCAGAAATAAACCCAAGGTCTGGTGTGGTGGCAGCTGAGATGTTAATTCACAAGACAGCAAGCAGAGAGAAGCTGCTAAGTGGCACAGTGGGTTAATGACGCACTACAGTTCTTCACTGTGGGAGACATATGGGTTGAATTCTGGCATTGTTCACAAGTGAAAATTGGTTTACCAATCTCAGCTTAGTCCCTGGTGGACAGTTGTCCTTGTCCTAGACCTCCTCAGATGTTGTCCTAATTTTCTGCACAGGAGAGGTTCGAGTCTGGAGGAGCAGGAGGGTTGCTTATAAGAGTGCAATTGGCTTGGCAGAGGCAGAGGAGGAAACGGGCACAATATCCTCCTTCTTTGAATCCCAGTCCCTGCCAGTATCTCATTTTCAAAGTATGAAAATCCACTCAGGGCAGCAAAAGAAAGAAAGGCAATAAACAAGGCCAATTTCCTTTCTGATAAAGCCATATCCCTAAAAAGCAAAGAGAGAGCTTAACATTAATTTATTTAAAAGGGGATACTTGCTTGCAACAGGATTTGCCCTCTATAGAGGATCCATGAAACTAAATGTTTAAGAGCAGAATAACATAGTCAAAATATATGCACTTGCGAGAATAATTGCGTTAAGATATGACTATATGTAACTCTTTTCCTGTTAATACTCATGCTCTTGGTATCAAGAAAAGGTATATACTAATTTTTTTTTTTTAATTTTCTAGTCTCCTTGTGTATTTTTTAAAGATTTATTTACTTATGCATATAAGAGCTGGGGTATAGGTAAGAGGTACTGGGTGGTCAGAGGATTCACCAGAGACCGTGGGGAGCAGAACAGATGGATCTACTGGAACACACTGCTGAGGGAAGCAGAGTGTAAGACAGGAGAGGTCTGCTGTGCCATGTGGGTCAGCAACCTGGCCAGGGATAGAACTTATGTTGCCTTAGATGCTGATAGCCTTACAGTGCTGAAACATAATCCGTGTCACCAAGGAGGCCCTACTTGTGTATTTTTACAAGACTTTTTTTAATTGGATTTATTTAATTGTATTTGACATCATTTGTAGTCTCCAGGGAGTTCCCACCACCTTTTCACCCATGCACCATCACCTCAGTCCCTTGTGCTCTTTATGCCCTTTTCCCTGTCTTTGCCCTCCCCTCCCTCTCTCCCACCATGATCCCTTTGGTTTATCTTTGACCTTTTGATCTTGTTGAGTTTGTTTGTTTGTTTTGGTTGTAATTACCATTTTTTAAATAATTGTCTCCCCTTAAGAAAAAGAAATTCACTCCTCATTGGAAAAAAATCACCAAGAATAAACCTGTAAGAATTGCAAATAAAATTATGAGAGGAAAAAGTTTAGTACAACTTTTAAAAATAAAGCACTCAAAGGAGAAATTAAAAAGAACATACTCACATACTGAACATACTGTGAATAATTTTATTTTTCCCTAATTCAGGCAATAATAAAAAAAAGTTCTGGTAATAAAAAAATGAAAGCATTGAGAACACAAAAGGGAGGCATATCTTGACAAAAAAAGATTTAATTTTTAATGAAAACTAAAGGCAAATACCTATTTTTTTTAAAAAAGTCTTTTTCAAAAGGCCAAAAATTGAAAAAAGTAATACTCAAATAGTCTTTGTGAATTTCAGGTTATTCAGTTATTTTTAACCTCTATAATCATTATTTTCTGGGACTGGTAAATATATTTTCTCATTAATTCTACCTTCAAATATTATTATTTTTCAATCACATTTTTTTTTCTTTTAACTGGTCTTAGGAATGGTTCATTGATTGATTCAGTATTAAAATAACAGTGAATGGGCAAATCCTACAGAGAGATTAATCAAATAGAAGATGAGAGACATATAAACATTAAAGTATAAAGTGAAAGAAAAGTTTAAATGCACAATTATTTGTTTGAATAAATAATTTGTTTATCCCAACACTTATGATTCCTAGAGATGGCAAATGAATCCAGCGTAGGTCTCCCTTTCATTAGAACTTGGGTTCATCCACTCTAAAAACAGTCAACTTCATGCAACAAACACTATCCATTGTTCACTCCCAACAAGGCTCATTCATTCATGGTCGATTTGTCACCTAATTCCCAATCCTATTCCTACACCTGAAACAAGTTTCCAAAAGAGTTTTCAAAATCCTATTCTCACATTAGTCTTACTCCCATTTGGGGTTGGGGGGAGGGGTGTCAGGTGATTTGATTCATTCAAACCTAATCCATTATTATTGCCTTCCTAGAAAGTTTTCATTGACATCTTCAATCCATAGCGTTGTGTCTATGATAATGAATTCATTAAGAATAATTGTCCTGGGGCCTCCCTGGAGACACAAGGGGTTAAGTGCACTATGAAGCTATCAGCAGCCACTGAAGCATGAGTTCAATCCCTGACCTGGGAGGGGACCCACATGGCACAGCAGACCTCTTCTGCCTTGCCCACTGCTCCCCTCAGCAGTGTGTTTCAATAGATCTGCCTGCTCTTCTCCCCATTCTGTCTCTGGTCACTTCTCACACCTCCCATACCTTTAGCCTATACCCCAGTTCTTGTATGCATCAATAAATAATCTTTAAAAAAAAAAAGAATAATTGTCCTACTTGCCTTTTATATGGTTATAAATTTTTGTGGATTTTTTATTGGTCTCCTTAAGCAAAAGTTAGAAAAAAGATATTATATGTATGAAATAGTATTTTAATAAGCATTTGTGTCATATTTCTCTTTTAACTTTACCATTTATTTTGACATACCAGATACCTAGCATATTGCTTACACAGCACATAGTTTAATAATGTTTGTGTGAATATGCACCATAAAATAATTATTTTTTGTTAACTGACTATTCCCCCAAATCCTAATGGGATATTTAAAAACTTCATAAATTTTAAGTGAAACACAAAGCAGAATCATTTAGTTCCCAGCAATTAATCCAAAGGTGACATTTTTTAAAGAGTAATGATACCGCATTTTCATTTAAAAATACCCCATTTAATATTTCTCAAATTATGATATAATTCAAGCACAATTTTGGATACCTTCAAAATGAATTGTGACAAAAATGAAAAATAATAAAAGTCTTCATAGATCTTTCCTACATAGAGCATAAAATGAGAGTAATTTTTACTTAATCTGAAACAAAGTAGAAAGTTCAAGTAGAAGTACAATATGGTGGAAATATATCCAAATTGCAGATTATGTGAAATACTGAGGTATTAAAAATCTGCAGATCAATATTGATAGGACTTTGTCCATATAGATTCTTCTGTTGCAAGCAATTTTAAATAGAAAGCAACCATAAATTATGAGTAATAGGGTAATTACTCATAGGAGGATAATTTTTCTGGAATAAAAGAATGCTTGAAGAATTATACAGACATCCATTTTCTGCTTTTTTTTGCCATCTACTAATGTTGAAAAACTGAGTAAAAGCAGACAAATTACCATATGTCTCCCCACTCCCTCTTACCTAGTTTAGAATAATTCAACTTATTTCATTTAAAATACAGGAGAGTTATCCTTTCATGAGATGCTGAGATTCTGAGAGGAATAGACTGATATAGTTCCCTGTCTCAAATTTTAATGCCTTCCCCATAACATTCTATCTTCCAAGGTGTAACTTCATATTTCCCAACAAGAAATGAAAAAAAGTGAGCTGGGCGAAGGAGAAGGAAGGTGAGGGTGAGGAAGATGAGGGGGAGGGTGGGAGGAAGAGGAAGAAAGAAAGGATGGGAGGAAAGAAGGAATGGTGAGGAAGGAAG
>JAGFMF010011384.1:1566019-1599786 GCA_019455555.1 Galemys pyrenaicus
GGAGGGAGGGGGGAGGGGAGGGAGGGGAGGGAGGGGAGGGAGGGGAGAGCGGAGAAGGGGGTAGGGGAGCCAAATAGCCAAAGGAAGGAAAGAAGAAATTCAGTGGTAAAAGGATGACCACTGGTGGTGTAATACATTCTGGGGAATGCATCTATAAATAGAGTACTATGTCAGAAAAGGTAGATGGTAGACTAGAAACATCTTATTATATTTAGGAGTAACCCACCTATATGGATGTATCTCTTCATGAACTTGACAAACTGGACTGGCATTAATGACAATGAAGTGAGCTATGAAATTTCTGCAAAACAAATATTATCTGAAATGATATTCTACAGTCAAAGCTGCCACCCAGTTACTCTTTTCAGCTCTCAGAGTAATCAGACAGAGCCCAAGGTAGCTGGAATGCATGAAGTGACCAATCAGTTTGCCTTGGTATACTTTCAAATGATCCTTTTCTACATGTGCTAAGTATACCGCCAGAAAAAGAGAAAGTTTATGCAAATTATTTGCAGTGCTTAATAGTATCCAGGTTGACACGACCTATCAAAGAGAAGCAAAAAATTGGTAATTCTTAACAGTTATATTTGTTTATATTACCCTAATTCAAACTTGGAGTTTCCGAATCAAGGTAGATTATTACTTTTAGTAATTATTGCATCAGTTCCCTACATTCAATTTTTTTTTTCCCTTTCTGGGCTGATACAGCAAAAGCAATAGCTGAATGGCATGTTCAGATGTCATTCATGAGAGGGGCCCTGGCATTAGGAATCAGAGAGTTAAAATACATGCTGCTTAGCAGACATCCTTCCCTTTGAGAAAAGATAAGAAAATAATCGCAAATAATAGAATCCCCCAAATGTCCCTTGGGTTGAAAAAGAGAAGATTCCAGAGTTCTTACCCTTTGATATGCAAATAAGTCTGTCTGATGAGCTACAAGACCAGTGAATCCAGGTTGAAACCCCTTGGACTGTATTCAAGACTCCATGTTCTGCTCTTGATGTGCAAATATATATATATTGGGGAGGTAAATCTCTCTGGAGTTCTCATTACTTTTTCAGGTATCTTTGACCTCCCAAGCTAGTCCATTAACATCCATGTTCCAAGTTACTTTGGTCAGAGTGTCTGAACCTTGCAAAAAATTAAAATTATTCTATCGGGTTCTGGCAAAGGTAACAGGAAGAAAATAGATGAGGTAAAAGAGATGCCAAAGTACAACTAAAAATGATGTCAAAATCTGGATTATAAGTAAATAGTAACAGAAAATTTCAAGTCTGTACAGCCAAAACTGTACAATCCAATCAAAACTGTAAACAAATTTGACACACAGGATTAAATGTGTGAATATAGCTAACACATTTAAAAGATGAAAACAATGAGTGAAAATATAACAAACAGGAAGAACAGAGAATGGTAATCTTCCTCAAGATTTAAAAAATGTTCTAAAGTAAAAAATCATATATAAAAACAGTGAAGAAAAGTGATAAAATCTTCAAGGACACCATCAAGTAAAATTCGAGAGATAAAATAGACTTACATATTTAAATAGAATTTTACCTACATTCCAAAATCTAAAAAAAGGAAGAAATCAGCTTCTCAAGATAAATTACCATATGTACAAATTTAAATTATAAATATAAATGAGAACTCTCATGTACATCAAGGAAAAAAAACAAAGATTAGTAAAAATTCACCATTAACTCAAAAACTGTTATGAGGGAGGTACCATGTTTCAAGAGTTAGACATTAAGTATTCTGTTCCCAGGAAATTTTGCCCTCAGGAAATTTTGTCTGATGTGGGATTTAGATGTTAAACAGACAATGACATAACAATGAGTAAGTGCTGGAAGGGTAAAAATAATAAAAGGGAGCTATCTCAGTGTGAGTTTGTAGAAACAGTCTGGAATTGCTGATTCTGGAAGGATGAGTTGGAGTGAGTCAGATAAAAACTATGAAAGAATGTTCCAGTGAACTTGGGAGTAGGGTGGCATAAGTTGAAGAGAAGGGATTTTTTTTCTTTTTAGCAAGTAAATCAAAACTCTACAAAAGAAAATAAAATATTGTGTACTACAATATGAAATGTTCATTGTGGTTAAATTATATATTCTTTTTTTTTAAGATTTATTTATTTATGCATACAAGCACTGGGGTACAGGCCAGAGGTGTGGGGTGGGGTGAGAGGATTCACCACAGACAGAGCAGGGAGCAGAACAGGCAGATCAATAGAAGTACACTGCTGAGGGGAGCAGTGGGCACAGCAGGAGAGGTCTGCTGCACCATGTGGGTCCCCTCCCTGGCTGGCAGCAGGGATCGAACTCGTGCTGTAGTGGCTGCGGTTTGCTTCAAATGTGTTGCTTAACCCACTGCGCCACCAGGGAGGCCCTAAATTATATATTCTAATCCAGGCAGGTTTAAGACTTAAAGCTAGAGACTTGGGATCCTATAAATGCTTATGTGATAGCTAAGGAACTTATATTTTATCCTTATAGCAAAATAATTGTTGAAAGGTTTTTAAGCAGAGGAGTAGAGGTTTGAATTTTTCATTTCAGTCTTTTAATGGCTCAAATCCTATCATTTTATCTAGAGCACATTTCTTTTATCTGTGCCTCAATTTCCCTACCTATATAATAGAGATAATAGCAATCCTTAAATAACGATTAAATAAGATGTCTTTCAGAAGAGTGACACATTAGTAAATATATCAAATTGCTGTTACTTATTATTATTGTTATTATTAAGGGATTTTTGTAATATTTATTTTCAATCTCAATTTGCCAACCTGGCTGGAGAGGTTTCACTTATAACTCAAGTTAATGCATATGATTTTTTTTTGCATATGGTTTTATTGAGGAAATCTGCTTTATAATGATAAAAGCATACAATTTAATTGGCAGGAGGTTTAGATGTTAAGTTCAAGTTCAGGTCAGTCTAAAAGCAGAGGAGTAAACTTTAATGGCCATTGCAAAACCCAGAGAGGTGTTTGGAGATTTCCATGGGCATGGTGTCCAAAGTGTCTCAGATTGACTTAATTCAGCTCCATTACAGAATTGGCTGTTGACAATGAATCAGAATATGTAGTATATATTCTGTGTTATC
Organism: Galemys pyrenaicus; assembly: GCA_019455555.1. Taxonomy (NCBI): domain Eukaryota; kingdom Metazoa; phylum Chordata; class Mammalia; order Eulipotyphla; family Talpidae; genus Galemys; species Galemys pyrenaicus. The sequence goes on from JAGFMF010011384.1 coordinate 1,569,116, forward strand.
TTTGCATTTCAGCACAGAATCATGAATTCCTCCCACTGCAGATTAGAAAATGCATTGAAGTTCTTTGTAATGAATCCCAGAAACATCCAGTTAGATGGTAGAGAAAAAATATATTTCTCTAATATGAAATGACTTATATTAAGAAGTTTCTTCAAATGATGCCTCTCCATCTCAGAGTATTTCATACTGTTTTGTATATGGTTTAGTATGCCAAGGTTTTCTCTAGAACATCAATAATCAATGGTATATATTTCACAACTGTCATTGTAACCTCCGGAGGTGACTGTGCTGATGTTGTGATGTGTGTTCAGCGAAGCAGAGATGAGACCAGCAGACAAGATGTCAGTATGGAGATGGAGGGCTATTGCTCTCCTAGGCAAATAGCAAACCTCCCAATTTCTCGGTAGCTTTCATTGAGCGGGAGAACAAGTAACAAGCTTATGTCATTTGCTACAAAAAGCACAGCCCAGAAGTTCAAGGTCACGTAGATGTGCACCAAGCCCACCTGCATGTAACTAGCCTCTTCTATAATCTAACAACCTTTTGTTTTACTTATCTTATTCCAGACAGAAGGAATGTATGTTTCAATCCTAAAAGCTGGGAAGCTCTAGTCAGCAGATTTGTTTGCAAATCTGCAAGGATCTCAGTCATAACATCCTTTACTGCCCTTGACCGTTGCTCACAACTTTTGCAGCCTCTGGTTTCTCCCAACACACAACATTTTCTTTTAATACAAAAACTTACTAAGAATTATCAATTCACCCAAATTACTGTACCATAAACAAGAAGCATTGTATCTTCTTAGAAAAACTTTCACTCACTTTTGCAAAGTAGAGCAAGAGAGATTTTTTGGTAACATATTTTAGAATTGATGTCAAAAGGATACTTACCACTGGATTCATCCAACCATATATGGTAAATACACCAAATTGCTATTATTTGTTAACATCATCACTGAGATATACTCCCCAAAACTGGAACTTGTATGGTACCATTTCCTCAATTTACCTCAAAGCAAGAATGCATAGTATGCACTAAAATCAAAAGGCAAATATAAGTTAAACTATTTATAAAATGTTCTCTTAAATATATTACACATACTTAGAGAGATTTAAAGATTTTGTGGGCCTCCCTGGTGGCACTAGGGGGTTGAATGCCCCACTGTGGGGCTTCTGCAGCCACTAAAGCACAAGTTCGATTCCTGGCCACGGAGGGGACCCACATGGCACAGCAGACCTCTTCTGCCTCATCCAGCTGCTCCCCTAAAAATATCATTTGTGTATTTCATTCTATCTGTACTCATTTGTGTATTTCAATATATACTTAGTGTATTTCATTCTATCTGCCCATCTGCTCCCCACTCTGTCTCTGGTAAATCCTCTTACTTCCCAGAACTCTGGCCAGTACCCCAGCTTTTGTATGTATAAATAAAATATTTTTTAAAAAAGACTGTGAACATAGTTGCACAGTTGTGATTTACTTATATGAAATCAGGTCAGACCTTCTTTAATGATTAAGTGAAGACTTTGATTCCTTGCTTTTAAATGTGTTTCCTGAACACAATTCATTAAATTCAAGTAAGATAAGTTAATCCAATATGTCATCAATAGTTATACGGCATAATACTCAGAACCTATCAGCTCCTTTCTGTTCATATGGGAATGTGTTTTCAAAACTTGATCTGGACAAATTTTATCAATAGGAGATCACACATCCTATCACCAATGAACACCAAATAATTATAAACGTCATCAAGAATTTTTTAGATACCTTATTTACCTTTTTTTTTTGAAAAAAAAAAAAAAAAAAAAAAAAGAGTCCTCCCTGGTGGCACAGTGGGTTAAGCAACGCACTATGAAGCAAGCCATAGCTACTACAGCATGAGCTCCATCCCTGCCACCGGCTGAGAAGGTGACCCCCATGGCACAGGCAGACCTCTCCTGCCTCCCTCAGCGGTGTGTTTCTGTTGATCAGCCTGTTCTGCTCCCTGCTCTGTCTGGGGGATTCTCTCACCACCCCACACCTCTGGCCTGTACCCCAGTGCTTGTATGCATAAATAAATAAATAAATAATTTTTTTAAAAAGTTATTTATGCATACAAGAGCTGGGGTACAGGCCAGAGTCACGGGAGGCAAGAGGATTCACCAGAGACAGAGTGGGGAGCAGAACAGGCAGATCAACGGAGATATACTACTGAAGGGAGCAGGGGGTGAGGCAGGAGAAGTCTGCTGTGCCATGTGGGTCCCCTCCCTGACCAGGTATTGAACTCGCGCTGCTGTGCAGGATGCCTCACAGTGCAGCACTCAACCTGCTGGTAATTTACCAAAGGTAATTTTAGATGTTTAATTAGTACAATCAAAGGGAATAAACATGTTGAAAGAAATTTTGCTTCTAGATAATGAATTCACATTTAAGATCTTTAAAATTATTTTGACATTTTATTTCATAAATATTTTCATCATTGATTCTCAGTTATTATTTGTGACAATAAATCAAAATTTACTATTGTAAGAAACTTGTAAGATGCTTATATTTTGCTTCTTATTCCTCATGAAGGAAGAGACTGTGGTAGAGGAACACTGTCTGAAACTGATATATGCTCTAAAAGTGCCAAGTCCTGTCTTCAATCATATACCTAAATTTAATGGAAAAAAATTAAGCCAAATGATATATTTCTAGTTGCAACTTAGTATTTCTCATTTTCTGTTTCATATGTATACTGCATGCTAAATTATCACTTTTTTTTCTCAAAGCAATCATTGTAAATCAAAGTCTTCTTTTAGTCTGACTAATTAGTAGAGAGTGTGGGTGGGTAATATGATGTCCCCAGGCTTTCAGAGAATAAAGGGGTTCTTCAGGGTGATATGCCAATACAGGACATTTAATGAACCTTGTATAGTGCCAGCTGGGTGTGAGGATTCAACAATAACTCATCTGATGGGTACAACCCATCTGAATGACAATATGGCAAAGCAATTCATGCATATGCAACAAAACTAGTGACATGGAGTCATAGATTGCCTTTACAGTCACCAAAATCATATAAACACATGCTTTAGAAATGGTATATTGTTGTTTATTCTGAGAAAATACCATTTTAAATTGTGAACAATAATGACTTCCAAAATCTTCCTCAACCATTACTTCAGAAATAAGAGAATAAATCAGGGACTTTAATTTCAACATTTCAGAAGTTCTCTATTACACACAATAGCAAAGGCAGGATAAAGTTAAGGCAGATGTTATGATTTAATCCAATTTTGGAAAAGAAACTACAGCACAAAGTAATATGTACTATTACTTGTATTACCTATATAGGAGATAATAAATAAGGTGGTAATTAAAATTAAAGCTCTCATGTTACTTCAGTACAAAAAAAATGGGCTACTCTTGACAGAATTGCCAGAGAGTACAAGGTATTCATCCAACTCCAGATTTCACCTGACATTCAAAAAGAGTCTATAACTAATAGTCATACTGGACATTCAGAAATCAAGAAAAAAAATGAATCCATTTATAGATACTGTTTCTCTATTTCTGAACCTAATTTCTGATTATGTTTTAGTAGAAAAAGTTGTATTCAGTTTACCAGTGGAATTTTTGATGCATCTCTTTACCACCAAAGAGCATGAGTATTTTGCAGATTAAAAAGTCCCAAGAAGTTTCTATTGGCTGAAACTTGCTCTTATACCATCTAAAGAGTTTTGAAAAAAAAGTTATCTTCATCTAAAGCCAGAAAGAAACATAACATTACTTATTCAACATGATAGCTATTTCGAAGGCAAAATTAAAATAGAATAATTTCAGCAATTTACTTTTTTACACTAATGCCACAGTTCATTATTTTATACATTGAAACACTTTAGAACCTCTCATATGCTTTTAATCTATCACTTTCTAGTTGGCAATTACTACTTCATCTTCAGTCTTTAAGCTCTTAAGAAGTTGAACCTATAAAACAACATTGTTCTGATAATTGTGTAAAAACCACAGGAGAAGAAAATTTCCTTCTCTTTACTGAACCCCAGTTGTGAATATTCTTACATTCATTATACTTACTTATATTTTAACATGTTTTAAAATTAAGGTGATTTTACATGTTCTTTTTGGTAAAAGAGGAGAAATCAAGAATTTTTCTTTCTAGAATAAATGAAAAAAAGTGAATTAAATGGGTTTCAAGGAAGTTGAAGCCACTATCCATGTTGTAAAATGAAGTTTAAAATGATGGTTTCACTCATAGGACGAATACAGGGGAACCAAATAAGGGACAAGGGGAAAAATAATAACAATAAAACAAAGCAAAAATAAACAACTATAAATCAAAAACATTCCACAGGGTAGGGAGATGGAGACAGATCAAAACGAGGGCAGGAAAGGCACCAGGGCCTATGGTGATGGTGCACAAGTGAACTGGTGGTAGGAATTCTATGGGGGCTACACCTGAGAAAGGAAAGCAAATACCATAATAGATAGATAGATAGATAGATAGATAGATAGATAGATAGATAGATAGATAGATAGATAGATAGATAGATAGACAGATAGATAGATAGAGTACCTGAACTAAAATTTATGCCTCCTGGGGTCCATTCCCACTAACGGACTGGTGTTGCCCCATGCCTGCATGGGGTGTCCAGAGGGACAAATCATGTAAGAAAAATCAAGACACAACAAAGATCAGAAGTCACATCAGCTAGATAAGTCTTTGCAATGTGATCAGTTCAGAGTTAAACTTAGTCTTATGAGCAGCCATTATTAGCCATGTCAGTGTAGCATTCAAGCAAAACTGATAGCAAAGTGGAGAAAAGAAAACATTACAAGATGATAAACAGTGAAATGGGTATCAGTGTGTAAAAGGCTATGAAAAATTAATATGGAATGCTGAAAATATTGAAGTTCTATAAGAACCAATAGAAGCTTTAGGAAAAAGTCTACACAAAAGTCAGTCATCAGTAAAAGTGTTATTTAAATAATAATAATAATATACTAGTGAATGTGATTCTCTGCAAAGCGCTCCTTTTCGATAAAGAGATACTTGTTCTCTTCCCTCCACACCAACAGCTGTCTTAAAGGTGCAAGCATCACTGAAAAAATCAAATAGATAGTATGTACCTCTATATCCTGCTAAGTTTATGCACCAGAACACACTGTTGACAAGGATAAACTTGATACATACAACTACCTAATCTTTATAGGGGAATGTTTAAGATTATACTTCTAAGTAATATGTATTTTTTGCCAACAAGTTGGAAAAAGTCAATACTCATTCATGTAATGTCAAAAAATTTTTTGTTGATTTCCTTTTTGAATAAGTTTTATAAAATACAAGGAAGAAATAATCTTACTAACAAGTGAACAATAGTAAGAAAATAGTAACATAGGTAACTATTATAATAGTAATGTTATGAAGACCACGAGTATACTTCACTTAATTAATAATTCTGAGTATGCTGTATAGCAATAATTATAGCATAATTCTGAGTATGCTGTATAGCAATAAATGTCCTCTCTAATATTGAGTGATTTTTATCAAGATTATTTAAAAACCTGTGATTCCAAAGAATGATACTCCTAAATAAGTACACTATCTTGGTTTTCTGAAGATGTTATGTTTTTCCAAATAGTAAATAGGCATAAGTTTGAGAAACCTATTACAATCAAGTAAAAGTTGTGAGAATATCTTTTGTCCTATCTTTCCCCAATAAAAGAATAATATTAATATAACTTCAAGGAAGTAAGGCAGTGGAAATCATATGCTGGCAGATTTTCATACAGAGGAAGTTTATAGAATATGGTCTTTACTTTGTAGTTTATTATCCTTGTTTGAAAGGAAATATAGAAAGGTCCAACAATAATCAGGCAGTTTGCCATTGAGCCTGTAGCATTTCAAGAACCACAAGGAAAGAATGAATCATTCCCATATACCCTTAAGCCACAATTTCATATCTACCAATGATTTTTATAGCACTTGGGATTTGTTAATAGCTCATTTAGATTATTTCAACATTTGAACTTCCCATTTACAATTGCTAATATTTTATTGCCCCAAATGATCCTTTAACCTAGCCAAATCTTGATTCACATCCTACCACTAAAATCTCCATTCCTACTAATTTTTGATGGTTTGCATTATTCTTAGAGACTGCTGTGTTAACAGGTTCAATGTTTGTCCATATTTGCTCTGATTCTTTAATAAGGCAGCAAATTTGGTAAGAAAACTGAATGCTAAGATATAGACAAGATTCTGGATATATATTAAACTACACATAAAACCCTGATGAGCCATGGCTGCCCCTTGTCTGAAATTCAGATTGATAGGAATATTAAGGCAAAAGTAGGACTGCATTTTAAGGAAAATGATTTCAAGTCATGCTAATGTCTAACATCAAGTTAAAGTTCTTTGAATTAACTACATAATTTTAGTTTTAAACAAGGTCTATCACTATAAATGATCCAAAAGGAACCCTTGCTAGAAGTGTCACATAGCAATTTAGTGAAAGTCTTACAGCATTTTTTTTCTGAAGTCAAGATTTAGAAAGCAATTAACTATGATTAAGTATGGATCACCTATATATTGATTTGGTATCAAAAATGTTTTTCTTAATTAGCAAGTCATAGGAAGACTTTTAATAAAAATGAAAACTGTAGAAATAAAAATAGTTTGAGGTTTATTCCTTTAATGTGGAAAACAAGAAAACTGTGTTTTGGGTATTGTTTTGTTTTGTTTTGTGTGTGTGTGCATGTGTGTGTGTGTAGAAATATGAAATTGGCATTACTATACACAGTATATAGACAAAAATTACTTTTAATAATAATTTATTATTGAATTTATATAGTGATATAATTCCAGATAGTCAGAAATTCGCCTTTATAGTAAGGAATAAATTACCAATATTAGCAATTATATTTATAGATGAAGATTTCAATGTACAAATACATAATTTATCCAAGGTCACAGTTCATCAGCACTGAAGCCAGATAAGAATCTAAGTTTGATAAATGTTCTATTCATTTGACTAAGAGTTCTTAACCTGGAGCCAAGAGCTTTGGGGACCTTTGAACATCTTGAAATTAAATGCAAAATGTCATCTATATGTATGTTTTTTTCCTTCAGGGAGAGAATGAGATTATCAAAAGAGGTCATGACATGAAGCATATTAAATACTGCTTTCTTTCACTAAACCATTCTGAACTAGATTTGTCTAAAAAGGGATCATATTCATTTCCATAATAAATTTAAAGTTCAGTCAAAGTTTCCAAATTGCATGCTAGTAGTTGGAATACATTAATATAGTTCAGTAAATAACTACAGAGAAAAACTTTGATGATGGGAAACTTAAATCTCTAGTTAACTTTGACATGCCTTAATATTTATTCTTATTATATCAAAGAATTAACATATGAAATGCTATATAGTTATATGTATTTTAATTATCATTCCTGACTTGAAACATTTGGTATGTAATGAAAAATTAATATTTTGGACTGAAATTGTTCAATGTAGGAGGTAATATTTTCCCTCATAAATGTATTATAATATTAGATCATCTGACTTGAACTTAGGAGAACACAACCAAATATGCTTTCTTCCCCATTTTCCTTTTGGATATTTCATACACACTTACAAATATATGCTAATTCAGAACATAAAAAGTACTATATTCATTTAATCTATTTTTTAGAATGGAAATTCCATTGTCTGTATTTGCTTTTGTAATGCTAAAAAGTAAAAGTCAGAAGCCATTTAAATATTGATTTTCATATGCATACAGGCAATTTGAATGTGTTTCTAAGTTGAACAAATTTATTGTTAGTAGATTTAAAAAATACATGTGCAACATTTACTGAAATCTCATATTCCTTTAAATAGGACTATATCAATATAGAGCTTCCAAACTAAGGGATTTGATTGAGTCATTTAACTTCTTTGAATTAGAGTTTTCATATTCTTCAGTTGGGATGACTAAATCATATAGATGTCTCCATATTCTTCCCTGTAATGGCTGAGACAGTTTATATTCCCATTTATAGTATCCATTTTTCATACTTCTAACACTTGTTTCTTTCCTTTTTGATTTTGGAATTCTCACAGGTGTGAGGTCATATCTTATTGCTGTTTTAATTTGTATTTCCCTAATAATAAAAGATGACGAACAACTTTTCATATGCTTGTTCACAATCTTTAGAGAAATTTGTCTTCTTTAGATAAGTGTCTATGGGATGAGATCTTTAACACAAGTTATACCCTCCAACCCTTCCCACCTCCATTGTCTCCAAAGCATCAATTAAGTTGAAATCATTGAGACACGTTAGCTGTAGAGACTTTTAACAAGTATATAAGGGCACATGTGTACAAACACATATACCTTTAGTAATACAGATTTAGTAATACAGCCCTAAAGCAGAAAGTACTCATAGAAAAGCAGATGGCCCCTTTAAGAACAAATAGCTCATAAGCTACAATAAAAGGTTCTGGGAGTATTTCTTCAGCTATGTAACTTAAGGTTTAGCATCTTTTTGTTAATAAGTAAAGTGACAAGTTGATATTATAAACATATATATTATGCATTTATATTTATAAATAATAAAATATCTGTAAAGCTCTAATTTCATGGTATGGGATATGATTTTCAATTTACTGCTCTTTAATCTTTAAACATCCCTTAAAGGATATGTATTATTATCTACAAAAGATTGTATTGAACAATTCTAAATTCTTGTATCTAGAATAGAAAAGTCAAGACAAAGTTCACCTTTTTAAGGATCCCGGTGATAATTATGTTTGTGTGTTTGTCTCAAAGTTCTCCTTTTTAAGGATCCCAGTGATAATTATGTTTGTGTGTTTGTCTATGTCCATGAGTGTATGTGTGTACATGCACTTATACATGTGTTACACATTACCATCACATAGATTTCTCTAGAATTGTGAAGACAGCATTCACCTTTGCTTTGATTGAAATAAGAAATAGGTCAAACTTACAGGATGAAACTACACATCTAGGTTGTTTCTTAAGCAATGATAAGAATTACCATCCTACACAAGCTCTTTCTCAAGATATAAATCTTTGCAAAGTATGTCAGATAACATCATTCCTTATTACACTAAAAAAATTAATGTGATCCCCTCACTTGTTCCTTGGAAGTGGCCATTCTTCAGTAGAAGAGCAGATAAAAGGAGAGCAAAAACCTAAAGGTAAACCAAATTCAACTCCAGTAATTAAAAACCCATTCAAGGCAGTCATTTTAGTTGAAGATAGTAACACTAATTCCATTACAGCAATAATTTCAAAATATGAAAAGAACTTCAATGTCAGATGCATGTATTTTCAAAATACTTCATGCACATTTGATTTTCTGAGAGTTATCAAATAAATCCAGAGATGACGTACAGTTTCATTCAGTGTCCTTCCAGGTAAGTGAGATTTAATTTCAGTGTGAATTTTATGACTTATTCACTACCCTCTGTGCCTGTGTTCTTGGCGCTGGTCTCTTCCTACTTTTGAGGTCAGATGCTATAATTTAAAGCATGACTCTCTCCTCAGTCCCTACAGTAATTAGTCTGCCTTGCTGAAGAAAGTTACTCACCAAAGACCATTTTAATTGGGCACTCGTTTCTACATCTAACTAAAAGTCAAGGTTGGTGACCCTAAAGTTTGATGCTGACACATACATATAACCCAGTACCATAGGATCTAGGTCTGACTGGAAATTTTGGTATCCTTTAATAGCTGTTGGATGAACTTAGTTCTCTGTAATGAGAAGCATTATTATTACCTGAGAGTCGTTAAAGTCTGTATCTAATTTCCACAAAAACCTCCCAGTAGTTGTGAAAATGTGCTGTGATCCTAGCTCACAGATTCTTAACATATTATGGTTTCACAAGATGGAGTTAATGCTTCTGTCTTGTTATGTATTTTTAAACATTGAAGTTATTTCATCAAATGCTCACAAAAATGAATGTGTCTTTTTATGAATGAACATTATTAACAGCACAGCACATCTTCAAGGTATTTTTCACATATATTGTTCTAAGTTCCATTCACACACAGGATATTTAATGTGTGAAAATTGTAAGTGTAAAATTAAAGCAATTTACACTAAGAAAACACACCTTATTCACTGTTAAGAGAACACAAATTTTTATTTGTCCACAATCAGTTGTACTCTAAACATGGCACTGGGGACTGCACAAGCCCTTCTTTGAGAGATTTCAGAAGATGCCGCAACTGGAGACAATAGAGAATGGTGGAGAAAATGCTTTCACTTTGACTAAGCAGACTAGGTTCTCCTCATGCCTCTGCCACATAGTGTTTGTGTGAAATTGAGAGAGTGTCTTAATTTTAACAAGCAATTCTTAACTGTAAGATAGCTCTATAAAATCACTGAGTTTGTAAGGAATAAGATCATATGTGTATCATGGCTGAAATATATCATGGGCTCTAACAAGCAATAAATAATGCCCTCATTATTCTTTTAAAGTGTGTGCGCACACACACACCCATACACATATAACCACGTGCGTGCACACACACTTTCCCAAAAGGTCTGTCTGGCAACACATCTGAATTCTTCTAGATACACAATTTTATAGTGGCCTTCTTTGTACAGAGTAATACAGTGAATTTTAAAAATATTTACAAAGATTTGTTGATCTAAGTATAGATCTTACTTTCTGAGGACAAGAGTGTTCCTCAAGTGAACAAAATTTTAAAAAAATTCATAGGTTTTCTTCTTCAATCCTCACATTTCAATGCTTACATCTCATGTAAACAGTGCAATCTATAGTATGTAACCATATATTGTTTTAGTAAGGCCTTATCATGGGTACCTAAATCTAGTAGACACATTATTTTGTAAGTATACTAAATACACATGCAAATATGCATGTGCACTCAGATTCATAGACTGAACTTGCCAATGTGTTTATCTTTAATTTAAGGTAGAGATTTTGGTCCTATTTTTCTCATTTACTATCATATACAGAAGAGAGTTTGTATCATAAGGCCTGTATCTTTCCTTTAAATGCATTGAAATTGCTCTTGCGTTTCCTTACAGTTGTTTTTTTTTTAACATTAGATAAATCCTCCCACATCAGAACTTAAAACAACAGTATCTTCTGATAATGCATTTGGGATAGTATCACTTCACAGAATAAATACAACCTTAACACAAAGATAATTTTTCTCTGAGCCAACTCCTTAGCAAGTAAAATGGGACTATAGAATGAGATAAAGAATTATGAGATATAGAATGAAATAAGGAATTATTCCTCATGTAACAAATCTCTTAATAATACAGAATGGCATGATAGTTATTTCTGGTGACAATATTAGGATGGTAATGAGTAAAGAAAAGCATTATATATTCATTTTCCTGACAGGTATTATAATAAGATTGGGACAAACAAAAAAAAAAATCCATTACACTTAGCCAAAGGGAAATAGAAATGGTGAGAACAATCTTGGAAATAGGGCCTCCTGATGGCTTAGTGGTTAAGTCTCAGAACTATGAAATTACTGATACTGTAGCATGAGTTCGATCCCCAGCCAGAGACTTAACTCACATGGCACAGCAGACCTCTCCTGTCTTGCCCACTGCTCCCTCGCAATGCATTTCAGTAGATTTCCCTGTTGTGCTCCTCACTCTGTCTTTGTTGAATCATCTCACCCCTCACATCTCTGGCCTACACCCCAGTTTTTGTATGCGTAAATAAATACATCTTAAAAAACAAATCTTGGAAACAGTAACCAAAAATTTTCATTGTGCTGGGTACAATGGTTCAATTGTTATCCACTCCTGGACACTTTTATCAAGCTCTTACTAAAATCTACTTAAAGTTTTGTTCCTTTCCCTAAAAAAAAACTTCTATAAATTGCCTCTCATTGGAAATCACCTCTACTAGTTATCATTCCTTAATTGGTCCTGCAAGTCAGTTCCAGGGCATAGGATCCCTCAGCTCCTGAACCAATTCTCATCAACACTCTCAAAATTAGAGCAAAGTGAAAGGAAGGAGTGCATTGTTAAGCCTGGGAAATTAAAACCTCTTTGTGGCAGGGAATTTGTTATGTGATTTTTCTAGTTACAATAGGAGAAAATATTTTGAAAAATTAGTTTACTTTGTGTGAGATGGGTGTTCATTTCTTACAGTCATAGTGAGATTATCAAAGAATGCAAAATTGGGGCGATAGGCTGATGTTTAGTTTTGTGTTTGAAAAACTGAGTTTATTGCTTGATTATGGTAGTTTTAGGAATTCTGAGAATATAAAATTGCCTGGATGAATGAATTGTCATTCTTTGTGAAACTTATGAATGATATTTTGAACTTTACAACATTTAGCCTATTGTCCTACATTTATTACTATATTTTTATACATTTTACTATATTATATACTATATAAATATAGTAAGTACTTACTGTATAGTAATGTTTATTTATTATTATTAACTGGTCTTTGTAAATTAGGAGATAGTAGAAGGATGATATGGTAATCATCATACCCCAGGGTCCTGAGAAATGTTTAGGAGTAAATGTCTTCAAAAGAAAAAAAAGGGGGTGGGGCCTCCCTGGTGGATGCACTGGATTAAGCAACACACTGTGAGGCAAACTGCAACCACTGCAGCACATCCCTGCCGCCGGCCAGGGAGGGGACCCACATGGCGCAGCAGACCTCTCCTGCCTCACCTGCTGCTTCCCTCAGCAGTGTGTCTCAGTCAATCTGCCTGTTCTGGTCCCCACTCTGTCTCTGAAGAATCCTCTCTCAACCCCCACCTCTGGCCTGTACCCCAGTTCTTGTACACATAAATAAATTTTAAAAAGGCAAACATATAACTAAAAAAATAAATAAATAAGCAAGGAAAGATGTATCACACAGTTCAGCTTCAAAAAGAAGTATGTCTATTTTTGCTAGAACAAAAACATAAAGGGCCATGTGGGTCCCCTCCCTGGCCGAACACGTGCTGCTGTGCAGTGGATACTTCACAGTGCCAGTGTTGTGCTCAACCTACTTGTATGCATAAATAAATAAATATTTTTTTTTAAAAAAGGGGGGAGTTTGAAAGAATTGCATTTGTCTGGGTTTTGTCTATTATTGTCCACTAAGAGTTACTTTTGTGATACAGATGGTTTAAAATTCCTAGTGCTCTCTCCCACTCCCAGGGTGGGGATGATGTTATTTCCTTCTCTTTTAATGCAAACCGAGATGGGTTGAGAAGGTGATGACACGGGAGACCATTGGAAGGACAGGTTATTAAATTAAGTTCTCCAGACCACCCATACCAACATTTTAGGGAACTTATCTGAAGTTGTACTGTGTAGAAGCTCGGGGGGAGGAGCCCTGCAGTCAAACTTTTAGTACCCTTCCCTCTATCCTAGGTTGATTTCGATGCCTGTCAAAGTTCGGAAACCACTAATCTAAACCACGCTAAAGCATTTAGGATATAGGTCAGAAAAAAAGATGTAAAAGCTCCAATTCACAGTGATGCATGCTGCACTTTTAAGTTTGTTTAAATCCAAAAAGTGACATAAAAGTGAATGCACCATGAGTAATGATTTTTTGTATTCTTAAAAGAAATTTGAGCCTATCAAATGAAAAACGCTTTAAAAGTTTAATAATTAGTAATTATAGTTCATGGATTTATATGAAAATGCATAATACTGGTGGACAAATATTACATATAAAAAGTATACTTAGAACTTATTTTTTTATTTTTAAATAAGCTTATATATTGGGACACTCTTAGCTTGGGTCAAGGTATGAAAAGAAATAATTGCATTAGAATTAGGTCCTAAAAATCTATCCCATATAGCTATGAGGCAGTCCTGTGTGATGATGCTAAAATAGCACATTTCTCTTCTGTATTCACATGCATACAATCATTGTGGAAGGAATGACGATTGGTATCACTTTATTTCATTTGAAGGAGCCACCACTTTCAGTGATAACTGGAATTGTACTGTGGTACTAAATAAAAGTAATATGCACTGTGAACACCTCGTGGTCAAAATAAAGATACTATTAAAAATAACCATCAGTTTCTATTTTCTCCACTTTCTCACCAGTATTACTTTTGTTTGCTTGATCTCTTTGATGTGGGCCTCTCTTCCTGGTATGAGATGACATCTCATTGTGGTTTTGATTCTCATTTCCTGATAAGTGATGATGAACATTTTTAGATGTGCCATTGAAACATAGTATGTCCTCTTTAGAAAAGTACATATTTATTGCTTCTGCCTATTTTTTGATTGGGTCATTTTCTTTTTGTTGAATTTTAAGAGCTCCTTGTAGACCTTAGATATTAGCCCCGTGTCCTATATATGGTGTATAAAGATTTTCTCCCCTGCAGTAGGGTATCTTTTTATTTTAGCGACAGTTTCTTTTGTTGTAAAGAAATCTTATAGTCCGATGTAGAACCAATTATTTGTATTATCTTTTGTTTTCTTTTCTAATGGAGATTAATCCAAAAAGACATTTCTGAGGCTTATGTCATGAAGTGTTTTGCCTATGTTTTCTTTTATGTATTTTATGGTTTGGGGTCTTTTATCCATTTTGGAATGATTTTTGGGTATAGCGTGAGATAATTATCTAGTTTCATTCTTTCACAAGTGACTGTCCAGTTTTGTCAGTTCCATGTATTGAAGATTTTCTTTGCTCTAATGCATATTCTTGGCTCCTTTGTCATAGATTAACTACAGTTGTGGGTATATTTCTGGGCTCTCAATTCTATTCCATTGATCTCTGTGTGTTGTTTTGTTATAGTAATCTGCTTTTCTGAGTATTATAGCTTTATAGTATAGTTTGAAATCTGGAAGGATACCATCACCAACTTCTTAATCTTATTTTCTTTAACATGAGGAAAGCTATTAGTGATATCCTCACCACTCTCTCTCTAGAATAGGAAATGATCCGTTTTACTTTTCTCCTCTTACTACTTAAACCTTTATTAGTCTTTAGCAGAATTTAATAAAAATGTAAATTACAAAATTAAATAGGCTATCTCATTATTGAGGGAATACAACATTAGAAAGGAATGGTATGAAATAAATTCTGTGGTAGATGAAAGGTGAATTCACTAATAACTGAGGCTTCACAAAGCACCAAGGGCTCACAGGAAATATTGAAAACTTGATCAAAAGAGAATAAATAGAGAATGGGAATGGGGACTCTGGAAAACAAGGAAACGACATTCTAATCAAAGAAAGAGGAGATCAGTATTCAAATCTACTGTTCCTCCCCTATTAGAAATATTATCTGCCTATGCCTTTAACATGCATATTTATATTTTCTGTATCTATTAATTCCATTATATTTTTCTACATTAAATGTTCAAAGAAAAAAGAGCAGCATTCTCAGTTTCAGACATATACTTTAAGAAAATATCAAAACAAACAGAAGAAAGTTGTCTGTTTGTGAGACTTCTGAGGTAACAAGGGTACTGTTTGTATGTTCAGAGAACACTAGAAGCTTGAATATATGAGGAAAAACCCTACAAGATCTTGATATCTTGTCTTCTGCTCTAACTGACTCTTGACAGTGACAAACTCTAGGTTTCGGTTTCCTGATATGTAATAGGAAGCAATAATCTAAAACTGAGGGTCAGCAAACTAACCAGTAGATCAAATGCAGCCACAACAGTTTTTATAAATAACACCTTATTGAAGCATAGTCATGCCACTTATTTGTGAATTATTTATGGCTGATTTCATTCTACAATGGCAGTGTGGAATAGAGTTGAGTAGCTGGGACAGACTCAACTGTATGGTGTGTAAAGCCTAAAATATTTACTTTCTGGCCAGCAAACAGAAAAAGTTTGCTCAGTCAAGTTTCTGCCAGCTCTGTCATCCTACGGTAGAGATGATTACACCACAAGAGGCTTAATTGTTGTCATTGGAATACAGGTGTTAGGAGCAGAGTAAATGGCCGGAGCAAACCACCCCAATTTAAATATTGCATGCACCTTTAGTCTATTGCTTTTGCCACCCACAGCATTTTGACAATGAACCACACACCAAATTACTGTAACTAGTGCCAAGGAAACACATTTTGAAAAACAAAGCTTGCTTTCTGGTCCATGCCTTATGAAAATGTATGATGTGAATCATTCTCAAATAAGGTGCATGTTGTGCTGTGTCTCCAGCTTTGAAACCCAGAAACCACAACATTCCTCAACTTAGCCTCCTCCATAGAAGAGAGAGAGCTGGTCTTGCCAACCAGATGAACAAATCCTGACATTTTATTTATTTTGCTTTCTGGAAACACTCATTTAAAGGGAAAAGGGGTCCCCAAATTTTCTACAGCTGCTGTCTGGATCATTTTTTAAAAATATACCAAAGGAAGCTGACTGGGTGGCCACAGAGAATGGTTACATCAGCCTGACTATCACATATTGGGTGCTTTGAACAGTTGACAATCATCAGATTATCTGAAAGTTCCATGCCCATACCTGAAAGCCCACTTGCTATGCACTTCATACTCTTGCCCAGGATTTGCTACTCCCCCAGAGGGATTTTCCTGAATGATGTTCTCCCCTTAACATTTTTTTAAAGATTTGTTTGTTTATGCATACAAGCACTGGGGTACAGGCCAGAGGTATGGAGTGGGGGTGACAGGATTCACCAGAGACAGAGTGGGGATCGAACAGTCAGATCTACTGAAATACACTACTGAAAGCAACCGTTGAGGCAGGAGCAGTCTGCTGCACCATGTGGGTTACCTCCCCAGCTGCCGGCAGCAGGGATTGATTTCAAGCTGCAGTGGCTGAGGTTTGCTTCATAGTGCATTACTTAACCCATTGTGCCTCCAGGGAGACACCCTCTCGTTAACATTTAACCCAATACATTGAAAGTTAATCTACTATTCCACATATGATATATGTGAATTCAGCTAGAAAATGTCAAAAACATAGAAAGCAATCACCAAGTGATGATAGACCCTAAACCTCAGAAGATTTTAAACTTCACAAAACAGCATTTTATCATCACATGTATGTTTGAGGGAGAAGTATGCATTCTATCAGTAGACATTACCAAGGTGCCAATTTTCAAGTAATTATGACTATATACAAAATGCAAAAAAAAAAAAAAAAGCACAACAGATGAGTAGCCAATTATACCAGAAGTGTATAAGAGTTTAATAGAAACATGCTAGTTGCAGATACCTAGAGATGCTTTGTGTTCCAAGTGTTCTCTACTCATCCTTTGAATTCACAGAGGACACTGGATACTGGTATAGGTCCTTAGAGGGAAGGTTGGACTATTTATTCACATACATGCTACACCCCTACCCATTTTATATGTTGTAGTTACGATCTTGAAAGACAAGTAAGAATTTTGATAAGAAAAGAATTTGGAAATATTGGGGCAACTTAAACAACCAGACCATGCCTATTACCCCCAATAGATTAAGCTTTTTGTACACTGGTGCCCCAGACCTGCCATTCTTCTCACTACAAAAAGGAGAGAAGCAATATAAGGAATTCAACAAAACAAACCCTAATCATCTCCAATTTTTGCTTCTCCCAATAATTTCCCCAGAATATGAAGTTGCTCTGTTGGTGAGGAAGGCAACTAGGCAAGGTTTTGATTGTTCAAGTTTCTCACCTCCAACAGGAACTTAGGACACTGGCATTGATTGAGTGCCAACTCTGAGCTACAGGCTATGAATAGATTATTTTAGAGAATTGCTATTGTGCTGCAAAGTTAGCATTACTTTGTGGTGATTATCTATTTCATGGGTCAAGAGATTCAGATTCAAACGGAGACAGCAATACCAAAGGTAATAGATTTAGTGTTATTGAAGAAGAGATTTGGACTTAACTGTGTATAACTCCAACAATTTTGCTAGTTCTACTACAACTCTCTATAGGAAAAAATCTTCTTCCTTCAGAGGCAAGCTGCCATTCTCTATTTTCATGTAGGATGAGAGAACTCTCTAATGTGGAGTGGGCAGGGGCTGGTATTCTCTCCAGAAGTAACCTTGGAACATGCCTCAAACCCCACAGCTTTGATTTGCAGGCTGCTGTAATCTTGCTAACTATGCACTGGAAAGAATCAGGGGGATCAAGATCAGGAACAACATTTACAACTTTATTTTCTGCCCAGTACCCAGTGATTCCTTGAAAGTTGCAATGTATCTTTGCCAACTGACATGCAGAAGTGTTTGTGATGCAGTACAGGTGACTGCACAGGAGGAGTGCCAGTTTGCCCATTGCTAAGCTGTGGCATGTTGACCACCCTAAAGTCATAGAGGAGCTGCCTCTTTGACTTCAGTCTAGATTCTCCCCAGCTCAGCGATGGCTTATAACTTACTGCTCTCTGGGACAGGACTATTCCCCCAGCCTGCATAATAGTACAAAGATGATGTTAAATGCACCTATATGCTTACTATAGCATTATTTATAATAGGTAAGACTTGGAATCAACCCACATGCCTAAAAATAGATGACTGGATCCAGAGAATGTGGTACATATACACAATGAAATATTATTCAGTAATCAAAAAGATAAACTAGAGCCATTTGTAGAAACATAGATGGAGTTGAAGGGATTTTATGCTCAGTGAAATAAATTAGAAGGAAAAAGAAAAATACCAGATGTTCTCACTTATAGGAGGAATATAGGGGATCAAGAAAAAAAGCCCTCATTAACAACAAAAACACCCCACAACAAAACAAAACAGACAACTATGAAACAGACATTCTGCAGGGAAGAGGGAGGGACTGGGATGAAGGCAGGGGCAGGTGGAGTGCAAAGGACTATGGTGACGGTGCATAGGTAAATTGATGGTAGAAATTCTATGGGGACTACACCTAGAAAAGCAAACACTGGAAGAACACATAAATAAAAATTAAAATATATTTTTTAAAATATAAAATTTTTAAAAAGATGCTGCTAAAGTTTCACAAATTTCAATAAGCCACACCTAGAAAAGCAAACACTGGAAGAACACATAAATAAAAATTAAAATATATTTTTTAAAATATAAAATTTTTAAAAAGATGCTGCTAAAGTTTCACAAATTTCAAACTATGAGATAGTGAAAAGTTAAAATTCTCTACCTTCTAAGAATTAATGCTTCGAAAATATGACACATGCCTCTAATATATGTATATGTTTATATATGTAGGAAAAAATGATTGGAAAGTAAGCAGCAGGGAATTTGAGATCCTTTGAGAAGAAATTTTGATGACTGTTTACAAAATTTTGCTCTTCTAAAGTGTTTGAAAGGAATTTATTTTCAATGGTAGGTGAGAAACTTTCTCCCACCCCTGCACAACTTTTGATCTTGTTTACAACTATTTTCTTTAGAAAATTTAAAATAAATGTACAGAAGGCACCTGGCCCAAAGTGGTCCATCATAGATTTCAAGTGTGAGAAAAGATAAATAAGATCTTAGAAGAACTAAGACATCTCTGAGGGAGATTTTGCAAACAACCACTACTGCACCACTCCAAAATTGCTGTCTTAAAGACCTATGTTATCACTTCAATCTAAAGAAAATAAATTTTGAATAGATAACACAAGCACACCTGTGACAACAGTGCCAGAGGTGACTTTTGTGCAGGGAAACTGAGGAGCTTTAAACAGGACTGGTGTGTGTGTATGTGTGTGTGAATTCTGAATTAGGGGTTTTGATTACTCAAAACAATTGAAATGCAAATTTTGAACTGATTCTCAGTGTCTCTATTTTTATTCACTGCCTCTCTCACAAAGAGGTCATTTGCTCTTTTTTTTTTTTAAGATTTATTTATTTATACATAGAAGAACTAGGTACAGATCAGAGGTATGGGAAGGTAAGAGGATTCACCAGAGACAGAAGGGGGGACAGAACAGGCAGACTGACTGAAATACATGACTGAGGGGAGCAGCAGGCAAGGTAGGAGAGGTCTGCTGTGCCATATGGGTCACCTCCCTAGCCAGGGATTGAGCTCATGTTGCAGTGGCTGTGGGTGCTTCACAATGTGTTGCCTAACCTGTTGTGTCACCAGGGAGGCACCATTTGCTCTTTATTTCTTTTCTTCACTCTTTACTCTGATTTTCAAAATCTCCAAGGACTCTCATCATGCCTTTCCCATCTCTACTGTCTCCATTTTGACCCCCTCATATGCTGCATCTGAGTGTCCCTCAGCACCCATCACATGACTGTGCTGTGCATCAGATTTGCATTTTGCCTCTCCAAAGGGGAGGTCGGTGCATGTTGGTCCTGGTAGCTGACCACCCCCAGGTTAATTTATGGCTTCTCCCTCTCACTAATTTGGTGAAGTCCCTAAAAGATATCTCTAAAGACTCAGTTTCCTCATTTTAAAAAGGCGGATAATGATGATAGCAAAAAAATCTTGTTGTATTGTTAAATATTAAATACTAATACCTTCTCGAATTGCTAAAACATTAAATTTTCCCTGCACTCTGCACAATCCATTCACTCAATATGTAAGCTTATTGTTGTTATACCTTTGTGCTTAGTATAATGTATCCATCTCACACTTTAATTTCTTAAATTTCAACATATTATCTTCAAAATGAAGCAAGTAGGAGATAAAAAATAGCTTATAGACATTAATGGGACTTAGAAACATTAGGGACTTACAGGAAAATGGTAGTTGCTATCTATGAATGACATTTCCTCAATGACCTCCCTCAGAACCAAAGAAGAAAGCCTACAAAAAAAAAAAATACATAAGATCACATCCCCCACAGTATTTTTTTTTTTTAGTTGCTCTCTTGATATATTGGGAAACAGAGTATGGCTAGTCATTTATATAGGATTTTTGTTCACAGTCCTTTGGTTTTGATCTTTGGGTCACAGTGTTTCTAATTACTTGGAAGTAATTTCCAAACTAGCAGAGCCCAGCCTCCATCATTAGTCACTTGACTGGCAAGACTTGCTCCTGAGAGGAAGTGAGTGGAAAGACTTTCATGGTTAGAATCACTAACTTTACTGAATGTCCAACATATGCTGAATGGTGTCCTCAGACAATATGGGGTTCATGCCTATGTCCTGTACATAAAAGAAATAATAGGTTTGGCTCCATTATTCCTCTGTAGTCTTAGAGAAACAAAATACAGAAAAACAAACTCTACAATGTATATGGACACACTCTGTGTTGTGGAAGGTTGAATTGTAACGTACAATCTGGGCCAGTTCCCACTCCCTTTGTCTCCTGTTTCTCAGCAAATACTTGACCCACTATTTCTAAATAAAATGTATTTTCTTGACAGGAAGATCATCTGGCACACATATTTGAACCAATTCTCAAGCAAACAAATAAGTGAATTTGTCCCCAAACTTCTGTGTGGAGCAAACTGTGGGTGGTCATTCTGAAGTTAGACTCCAGAGCAGGAAACACCCAGCTCACACGTCTCAATGTGCCAAGCAGCCAATTAACAAACTACACTCAGACTTTCTTTTAATCTCCATGGTGGGGCAATTCGGCATTGCCAAATATAAATTATATTCTACGCAAATCTGGGAATCTATGAAATACCATGTGTAAGGAACAAAAGAGACTGTAAAAATATGTCAGTAATGAAGCAGGATTCTGACTTTTGTACAGATTCTGATGCTCATATCTACACCCACTTTATAGGTTTAATAGTAATAATAAATGCAGTCAAGAAAATGCAAACATTTGATATCCCTTGATAGGAAGCAAAGGGACTTCTTACCTGCTTGCTGACACATGTCTGTTAAACCCAACAGTAAAATGTTCAAAGGCAGATTGGGAGAAAGAACACCTGCATCTAGAGGAAATGCACCATTCATCACCTTTTTCTTTAAATATGCAGAGGTATTTTTCTATCATCTTGTGCCTATTTATAGGCTCTTAATGATGGGAGAAACTGATCAAATGCAGGCAGACTTTCACATTTAGAATGGGTAAGAGGAAAGCAACAAATGGTAAACATGTGTCAGACAGGGAATGACTTTTCATTACATTTTATAAACATTCAGATTGACATTAAGTTGGAAGCGTATTCACATTCACACAAGTATGCCTTATTTTGCACACTACTGCTACTAATAATAAACAGTGAATGGTGGGAATAATGCCTCCATTCCTTGTGGAAAAGATTTAACTTTCCTGCCATTTGTTTTATATTTGCTGGAAATTGAGAACTCCTAAGGTCACAAAGTACAATTTCCCAAATATTCAAAGCTCAGATGTCTAGTAAGGAATGCAGAAGACATGTAGATAAGGCATCATCTTCCATGAAGGGTACTCTGGGTTTGACATGGTTTGGACTAATCACATGACCCCAAGGTTACCAACTGAGTACCAAGTAACCAAGGCAGCTGCAGCAAAACCATGTCGGTACATTAAATGGGACACATAGCAATTCAATACCATGCAAACTTCTATTAAGTTATACAGCTCTAACTTCAAAAAACAGAATGCTTATGTATGACTTATGGGAAGGGAGTGCCATGAAAAAATTGTGGTGACACCAAGCATGTCAGGAACCCAGAAAATAAGAGAACTTCTAGCATTGTCCCAAAAACACAAGTTCAAGAACATTAACTGATACCTGATAGCTCATTAATTCTATACACCAGAAAACATATTATGGAGAGTAGAGGAAGCCTGATTCATGTGACACTTGCAGGAAAGAAAGATCACAGAGCAGGGTCTAACTGTCCCTTGGTCTCTAGTCTATGCTGATGGCTGTTTCCAACATTCTAGGATCAATCCTTTGGATGGCATGAGTAAGCATTTCTCAGAAAGGAGGAAGCACGGAACCTGGACTGTTGCTGCATACTGTTCAGCATAAGCAGCTTTGAAAATAGAACTAAGATAACATCTGTTGCTTCCCATCCCATCTTTGCTCTCTAATGTAATGCTAGAGGACCCTGAGCACTGCTTTTGAAACAATTTACTCTGGAAGAATTGTGGAACACATAGACGACAGCTGATTAATAAGGATGATACTCAGTGTAGTCTTTCAGACAGCATGAAAAGATTAGCATTTGGGGCCTTCCTGGTGGCGCAGTGGGTTAAGCAATGCACTATGAAGCAAACTGCAGCCACTGCAGCATGAGTTCCATCCCTGCTGCCGGCCAGGGAGGGGACCCACATGGTGCAGCAGACCTCTCCTCGCTGCTCCCCTCAGCAGTGTACTTCCATTGATCTGCCTGATCTGTTCTCCTTTCTGTCTCTGGTGAATCCTCTCACCACCACCCCCACACCTCTGGCCTGTACCCTAGTGCTTGTATGCATAAATAAATAAATCTTTAAAAAAAAAAGATTAGCATTTACTCTTGAAGAAACCATTAGGTTTAAAAAACAATAGATACAATAGATTAAAAATTGACTACCATCAATTTTATATCTAATAGATGCATGAAGCCTAATATGTTAAAACAGACTTCCTGATTCTTAAATCCCAAACCTAATCCTCTCCCATTAAATCTAAATGACACTAACATCAGTAGCTAAAATTAAAAAAACTTACTGATTTCCCTAATGCCGATGGCCAAAACACCATTCCTTTGGTTCTATTATTTAATGTTCACATAATCAGCTTCTCTCCACACCATCTGACACCAGATACCATCTCTTACCTGGAGCAATAAAATGGTGCTAAAACTCATCTCTTTTTCTCCATTATCCTAATTCTACACATAATCTTTTAAATATAATTCAGATGACTTCACTTCTCTATGGAAAATCTCCAATGGGCTTTAAATTCACAGATTAAAAGCTCAAACTCTTTAGCCAACTTACTTATGGCTCTTTATTCTGTCACTGTGCTGAGATGCAGTGGACACGTAGTATACAATAGCACACTGGGTCCCTGTAACTGCCAGTATGCTGGCAGTTGGCCCCAGTCCTTGCTACCTATCCTGGTCCCACTACTACATGTGTCTCTGCAGCTAGTCCCTGCCACAACATAGGCACATGCAGCTTCCCCCAGCAGCTGAGTGTGTACATGCTGCTGGCGTTGGCCACCACAGCTTCCTGTCCTGGTCCCTAACCCCTGGATCCCTAACCCCAACAGCCCTTGTGGCTATTGAAGATACATCTGTAATGCTCACCAAGGATAATAAAATTGACAATCCTCTGGATATTAGTTGACAAAGAGTGAATATTGAAGGAGACTAGGGGAAATAAAAGGTAAATTATAAAGGTATTTCCATAAGATTTATATTATTATTCTCAGAAGAAATCCTATGATGTATTCAAAATACATAAATATATAATCCGTCAGGCAAGAATACTATATCCTGCAAATTCTCTTTCAATTATAAAAGTTTTCTCAGAAAAAAAGAACCTCAATGAGTTTGCAAACAGTAGATTTCCACTATATGATATGTAGACAGTAAGTTCCCTATCTATATTGAAGAGGAAAATAACTGCACAAAGAGTTGAATGAAGACAATGAGAGAACTGAAAAACTAAAGAATAAACCAGCAGTGACAATTCCTCATACATCCAGTGATCTACCTAGATGAAAACAATTGGACTCACCAGTCAAAAGGCACAGAGTGGTTGGTTGTATCAGAAAACAAAATCAAGTTTTCTCCTTTTTCTAGAGAGATTCACAGAGTTTCAAAGAAAAACACAAAGGACATGGCAGGCAAACACTCCTTCCTACAAGCAAATAGGACCTGCTGCCCCTGCACAAAAGGCAGTGGAAGCCATACTTATATCATAAAAAAATAGACTTCCAGTTTTAGAAGGTAACAAGAGACAGGAATGGACATTATATAATGATTAAGTCATGATAATCAATAATTAGGTCTCCCTGACCAAAAATATCAGGGAGACAAAATGCCTAATATTTTTGATCAGGGAGACATAACACTCATCAATATATATTCACCAAAGGAACATCAAAATTTATAACAACTATTAAAAAATCAAAAAGTATACATTTTAGCAAAAGAAAAAACATATAGTAGGAGTGGACTTCAGTACCATGTGTCAAACAATAGGTCAATCAGACAAAAAAAAAAATCAACAAGGAAGCAATGACCTTAAACAAGGAATTAGACTAGATGAGATTAATAAACAATTATAGGGCACTGCACCATCCACAAAGTTCAATACAGATTATTCTCAAATGCACATGGAATCTTTCTCCAAGACAGACCACATGCTGGGTCACAAGTCCAGTGTCAATAAATTCACGAAGATTGATATCTCCCATGATCACAATGGGAGTAATCTAGAAATGAACCACAGGAAGAAAGGAAGGAAAATCTCTAATATGTAGAGACTACTAAATGACTATTGGGTTAATCAGGAAATCAAAGAGAACTTAAGAACCTGGAGGCAAATGAAAATGTAGACATGAGGCACCAGAAATTATAATACCATAGCGAAAGCAGTGCTAAAAGGGAAGTATGTAGTAATAGTTCCCATCAAGAAATAAGAAAACACTCAAAGAAATAAACCTTACAGCTTATTTACTTTACATTAAATTATACCTTCAGGAACTAGAAAACAAACAAAAAAAGTAAGTAGAAGGAAGGAAATAAGTAAATATTAGAACAGAAATAATTGAAATAGAAATTAAAAAGAAAGACCAAAATGTCAGTGAAAACAAACGTGATTTTTTGAATAAACAGTATAGACAAACATCTTTCAATGTTCACAAAGAAGAAAAGAGATTTAAAAAAATCTAAAAACAGGATCAGAAACAAATAGGTGAAATTAAAATAGATATGCAGAGGACCATAGCACACTACTATGAACACTGTTATACCAACAAATTGAATAATCTATTTATTAGATTATTAATAATTATTATTAGAAGGAGGAGACACATTAGCATCCCCAAATCCTGCTTTTCAATAATTATATTTCTGAAACTGGGTTAGACTTTAACAGGACAAGATGACATATAGTTGGGGTTCTAGATTTATTGATGCAATGTTCTCACCAAGGTTCTAGACCTAGATGCCCCAACTTGGAAAATAATCTTATGAATAAATAAACTAGTGAATTGAATGAGGTTCTTATTAAAGGATTTTCTACTAATATTGGTCAAAGAAAGGAACAATGTCATTTCTAGGAGAGTAACTTAAAATGATATATCGATAAAATAGTGTCTGTACAAACCAAGATTAACTCAGGAATTTAAATGGTTTAAATTATTGGAGTAGAATGGTTTGGAAAATGCACCTCATTTAAGTGGTCAAAACAAGCAGTGAAAAGATACTAAAATAAAGGAAGTCCTATATTGATTACATCATTGGAAGACAAAGAGATTTCCTTTATCTTCATGTGTGTGTGTGTGCATCAAGTATATGTTTTATAGAAGGACATATACTTGAACCCAATTGGACTCAAGGAAGACATTCCTTCTCTGAGATTATACTAAGTCTTAAACTTATAAAATTTCATAACACTTAAGTGAGTTGGGTTCTAGAATCATACTTTTAACTAGCATAACTACTTTAGGAGTTTGGGTTCACTGCATTTAAACTTGATGAGAATAAGGAGCAGTAGTGTGAAAATCTCCCATACCCTCTGAGCTCTCAAAGTCCTTAAACAGGAAGCACATGAAAAATTTGCATTCAAGTAATACAGTTTCTGTCTGAGAAGACATCAGAGGCTGAAGGATTCTAAGGATTCCAAGTGTTAAGAACACTTTTGCTTGGGTTTGAGCAAAACATGAATTTTGGAAAGTATTAATTTTTCTGGGCATCTGAGATTTTAATTTGTAAGGGCTGAGCAGATTTGATTATGTGCTACTGTTTACTTGGGGATAGGACTTAAATGTGAAAGAGAACTTAATCTTTCTTAAATTTAGCTTGGATTTTAATAATAAAAGGGGATCCTATTAAAATTTAGAATATTTCCAGATAGGTTTTATTTATGCTTATTTTCAGTTTTAGTACAAGTCTTCAGATGATCTTTTTTGGAAAATTTTACTAGACATAAGTTGGTCTTTGGTCATAGCAGTGTCTAGCTATTAATGTAATTGTGTGCTGCTTCGATCCACTTTAGGGCTTTCTTGACACACGAGAGGACCCAAGAGAATCTGAAAAAGGAAATAGCTGATAATATTAAGTAAATATCGTAATGGTGCAAGTAGGTTAGGCCATATGCAAGGCCACGGTCCTGATGAGTTGCCTCTATCCTCCCCCCCACCCCACCCCGTTTGGAGACTTCCTTTGTCCTATGGTGAAGACCTATGGTGAAGAAAGCATATTCTGAGCTCTTCCTTAATGTGAAATTTACAGTTACTCTCAAAATGCCTAAGTGAAAGTAAATACATCTAATTACTGAGTGAAAATTAACAATACCCTTTTCCTCCACCTCAAAACCACATTCTTAAATATAAAAATGAAATAATGTCAATGTTTCAGTTTTAGTATGAACAATAGTTTTTAATTGGTTCCAAACTCAGGGATTGAGGTAGTTCTTTATTAGCCCCCCAAAGTGCACTAATATGAAAGATAATTCATCATTTTCTATGATTTCAGAAAATAATTCTTCTGCATTAATCAGTTTGAAATAGTTTTGCTTTAATGATTAAACGATAGTAGTTTTTTTGCCTTAATATATGAAATGAGTAAGATTCATTTTCCTATAATACTGTAGAGGTATGTGACAGGTAGCAGTGGTTTAGCAACTCAGATACCAGGAAGGATGTCTCAGGAATCCATTTTAACCATCTCTGCACCTTCACAAGTGGTTATTCAGCTCTAAATAACATGGTCACATTCAAGGCATGAATTAAAAAAAAAAAAAGCCATTCAAATAAATTTCAAGAAATTTTCCAGTAAGTATTTGTTCACGTTTCATTGGCCTAAACTGCATCACATGGTCCCTTCTTGCTGCAAAATTTCTGAGAAAAGAGTAGTTAGTTTTGCTGGGTTTTTTGGTAGAAGGTGACATGTGATGGAGGCTGGCACTGTGATCAGAACAGTCAACCAGTAGTGTCAATCACAAATGGACAGTACCATTTGGGGGTTGTTGAATGGGAAAGATTTGTCCTTCATTTTGGTAGGATTTATTATGGTTGGTGGTTTTCTCTTTGTGGTGTTTTTTCTTCTATTTGTGTTTTTATACCTATTCTTCATTTACTACATTACGTTCAACAATTACAAATCTAGGTAATAACTCTTTTAAGGAAAAAATTCAAGACTTCATTGATCCTTTTTCTTCATTTTGAAGATTTTATTTTTCTCCTTTCACTCTGAGTTAACAGGTCAGTCTAGGGTCATCAATTATTTTAAAGTAGGAAATTTCAGGTTTCTTTTTCTCTTCCAATGTTTTATCATATCAAAGGTTTTACAGAAAGAGAAATCTGGGATGTTGAAGCTTCACATTATTTAAGTTATGTTAATACTGTATGGAGTTTACTCAAAATATGGTATCCATTTTTGTTCTGTGTTGCCCTTGTGATATTTTCACCACTTTATTTTTCACATTCCTTGAAGTTTAGCCAAGTAGCATCAAAAGGTGCTAGCCTTTCAAATTTAGTGCAAGTGTTCTGTCAATTTTGAATTTCATTCTCACTGGTGTGAGTCTCACAATAGACTTAATTCCTACTTTTCCTGAAAACTTAAAAGCTTATCTATTTATTAATAGACTAGTTCTATTTTAACGTATAATGTTGGTTGACTTCACAGAGATTTTTCTAAAAGGTCTGACTCTGAATTCGAAATAGCAGAACTTGTTAAATGACTGAATTTATTTACAGCTTTCACTGCTATAAATGTAACTTTACCTTTTTATTTGAAAAATATAATCTGTATGTCATGTATGGCATTTAATGAAAATTACATACATAAATACTTGAGTCCAATCTTTCCAGAAAAAAAAATACATTGACAAATATAACTTTAAATTAAAAGTTTAGTAAATTTAGTGTAAATAAAAAGGTTTCTTTCCATGTAGGCATTTTTCAGTCAACCACTAATTTTCACATGTTCCTTTACATAGATCACAAATAGGAGAAGGAGCATAGCAGTAGCAAATGGAAATTGGTGAAAAGGCTGCATATCACTTTTGCACAAACCTACTGCCAGGTAATTAGTGCAGAATCTGCCTCTCATTATGGATACAAGACAAGCCTTTTGCTCTGTGCATGCACCAACTGCATGCCACAGCCAGGCTAGAGAAGCAGGCAGAACAGAGCTGGCAGCAACACTTAGGCACTTGCTGTCTCAACTTGCTGTTCTGAATGAGGCTGCCAGACCACTACTAAAATTGATTGGCATTCACACTTCATTTGAGTGGGTTTTCATTTGGACGAGGTCTTCATTTTCACCTTTCTTGCTATTTCCTGAGGAAAATGAGCAATTCTGTGAGGCTGGTACGCTTTTCAATTCTAGAATTGTTCAGCTTCCCCCACTCCCAACCTTCCTTTATAAAAGAAAGGTCTGCATACTTAAGTTTTTAGGTAAAAGGTTGCTATATTCAACTCCTGAAATTTTCAAGTAGATTTTTTTTTCTTTCCTTATTTTTTTTTTCTTTACTTAGTTTAGGAGGTGTGGGAATGGCTGCTAACTGAAAACATTAGATACACAAGTTCACCATTTATCTACAAAACAAGGATACAATTAAGCTAGAGGAAATCACCTTATATTAGTTTTGGGGATTCTTGACCAGAGTTATAAATGACCTCTGGGAAAGATTTTTTGCAGCAACTTTTCCCCTGATATGATTCTGTCCACTGAGAAGGAACAATTTGCTTTTCTCTCAGAGAGCTAAGATATATCCCAAGCTTATGGATAGTCCATGCTCATGAATAGTAGTTATAAATATAACCAAATGACTATGTTGTCTAAAATAATATACAAATTTAATGCACTCTCCATCAAAATCCCAGAAATATTTTCAAAAAATTGAACCAAAAATATTGAAATTTACATGAAACCACAAAAGGCCTTGAACTGCAAAAGCAACCTTAGGAAAGAAGGAGAAAAATGGAGATATCACATTTTCTGACTTCAAACTTTACTATGAGGCAACAGTATCAAAAGCCATATGTATTGACACGAAAACAGATACACGAATCAGTGGAACAGAAGCAAAAGTCCAGAAATAAATCCACACATATAACAGCACCTAATCTATGATAAAACACTTCTGACCATAAAATGAGGAAAGAACACCCTTTAATAAAGGGTGCTAAGAATGTTGGAAAAGCACACATAGAAAAATGAAGTTGAATTACTTGCTAACATCATACAAAAATTAAATTTCAAATGGGTTAAAAATTTAGATGTAAGACCTGCAGCAATATATAAAGGAATACATTTTCAATATCTATGACATCAACTCAATGGTTATTTTTGGTGATCAACCCCTATGGCAAGGGAATTAAAAACAAAAATAAAGACTTGGGATTACTTCAAAGCTTCTATACAGCTAAAGAAAATGCAAAATGATTAAATAGACACAATACTGAATGGGAGAAAACTTTCCATTTACACAATATGTAACTGATAAGGAACTAATATCCAAAACATGTATAACTCAGCAATAAAAAGCAACTCAGTTATGAACAGACAACTTTCTGAAGAAGATATCCAGAAGGAAAAGGTTATATGAAAAAATGTCCACTGTTGCTCACATTAATAAACAAGAAAAAACCCAAAGAAACAATCTAATCTTGCATCTAGAAAAAGAGCAGGAAAAGGATCCTAATAATAGCAGGAGAAAAGAAATTATAAAAATTAAAGCTGAAATAAATGAACTAGAAATCAAGAAAACAA